>JASANW010001362.1:0-83461 GCA_030849725.1 Trypanosoma boissoni
GTGATGATGATAGTGGTGGTGATTGTGATGGTCGGGTTGGGTGGAAGATCTTTTAGTTTGATTTTTAGTGGTTTCTGAAGTGAATGCCGTGATGGTGTTTTTTTGATATTGATTTAGTCCGTTGAGGAGTAATTCTGCTTATGACATGTCTATACTTTATATGTGTCTTTCAGTTTAATCTAAGAAAGGCCTTTTTTATTTTTTATTTTTGGCTTCTAGATTGGAGAGTTCTTGTTTTTTTTTTGACTATTAATTAAGAGCTATTGCGTTTATGGTGGCTTAAGCTTTTAATCTTAAGGATACAATAACGACCAAAGTTTTGTTTTCTTATTTTTGTTAAGCTGTTGCAATGGAAAAAGAAGATTTATGATTTAACCATATTTACTGTCATTGTTTTTACCTTTTTATGTTTTATTTTCTGAAATATATAAGACTAATACCTTTACAAAGACATATTATATTTTGTGAGCTACACTGGAAATTGTATAAATAAATAAATATTTTTATTCGTTTTTCTATATATCTGTATAAAGGTAGCGGTCATTGAAATACACAGAGGCATACGTAGGGATAGAATAGAAAAATTACGTGGGTACTTTGGTTTAGATTGCATTCTTGCTGAGCTTGGGATTGGAAAAAAAGAAAGAAACAAACAAACAAAGTAGAGGTGCGAGGATGGGTACGCTTTTACCGAAGCCGGTGCTGAGTAAGGTTGTTGAGCGGGCCGGTAGCCACTCCATTGATTGCGCCTGTGCTTGTGTGAATGGCTATCGTACCAGTATGGAGGATGCCCATCTGATATCGATAGGTCGAGAACTGAATATTTTTGGAGTGTTTGACGGACACAACGGTGGGGAATGCAGTGAATATGTTGCGACGCGCATTGGGCCGAAGATACAAGCCCTCAAAGACAGGTTAACCCCCGAAGCTCTCGAGCGTGTTTGTGTTGACGTGGATTGCGAGTTTGTGCGGGATGTTGGCGGCGCGAGCGGTACCACTGGCACTGCTTGCATTGTTGCACCGGATTACTCCGTCACGATTATGAACGTAGGTGACTCCCGCACGTTGGTGGCGCGTGGTGGCAAACTGATTTTTGCGACACAGGACCACAAGCCGTGTAACCTAGAGGAGCGCCTGCGAATAGAGGCAAATGGAGGCTCTGTAAATAGTTCACGTGTAGATGGCGACCTTGCCGTTTCGCGTACCTTTGGTGACACATCTTTTAAACGCAAAGACGTTGGGGTGGATTATAAGAACCAAAAGGTGATTGCCGTGCCGGATGTAACAAAGATGCAGTGCCAAGCTGGCGATGTAGTCATTCTCGCCTGCGATGGTGTCTTTGAGGGCAACTTCGGCAACGAGGAGGTGGTGAAGTTTGTGCATGAGCGCCTGCCCGCGTCCACAGACCTCGCCGTTGTCGCCGCGCGCGTCTGCGACGAGGCGATCCGGCGCGGCAGCAAAGACAATGTTTCGTGTATGGTCGTGCGACTCGCGGACGGGTCGTCGAAGCCAAAGGCGTTTGGCTCGCGTTCGTTCCTGCCAGGGCCGCCTTTCCCGCGCACGCACGAGGCCTCTCGCACGGCATACACTGCCATAGCGGAGGTTGCCAATGTCTCGGCAGCAGACGCGCTTATGGCACGGTATGAACTATTCAAGGCGTACGAGAGGCGATCGTTGGTGAACAAAACGCAACTGGAGCAAACGGCTTTTGAAATGTGCGATGAAACAGACATTGAAACAGAAAAGCAATTTTTTGGCCGTGGCCCGGCGCCAGGCAATGAGGCGGCGTTTTTTCAGTCACTCGCCGAGTCAGGCAGATAAAGCGCAAAATCTCTTTTTTTTTTTTTTAATTTTTATATGTAGTCATTTGGATACCATGTCTTGTAGCGAGGTGGTAAGGGGTTGGTCGTGTACAAAGTGGAAACAAAGCAAAGAAAAAAAAAACCGGTGGAAGAGAAAGTATGAAAAAAGGAGTAATAATGCATGATAACTTCAAAGGAACTGTCTCTCTTAAGTGATAGTTACGCGTTCTACAGAAAAACAAAAAAAAGAAAAGAATAATGCACAGAAAAAAAAATGCAAAAAGTAACCAAAGAGAACAGACGATGAAGAACAACCATTTTATATTGGGCTCGACGTGCTCTCTTTTTATTCACTATTTGGCAAATGAGGAAGTAAGATGGCTTTTCCTTTTTTTATTTTCTTATACGAAGGAATCCTCTTTCTCTCTCTCTCATTGTCTCTCTGTATATGTTTACCTTCGTAAAAAAATATTGTGCTATATGTTTCAGTCTTTTATATTAAACTCCTTCAGCTTCACTTCTGCTCAATCTATTGCCTGCGCGCCTCAATCCCAACTGTTTTGTTTCTTTTTTTTTTTTTTTGTTGGCGGTTTGCCTGTAGGAAAGTACATAGTCATCCCTTTTTTCCCCCACATATATATATATATATATATAAAGAAAAAGATACACGGAACTTGATAAAAGTAAAAATAATCTTTTTCTTGTTCTTTTCACAACATTGAAAGACCTCTACGATATAAGGTTTATTAATCGAACTTTTTATGAAAGTTGGGGAGAGCCGTTGCGTGTTTAAATGGACCCTTGCTGTGCATGTTAGAAATACTGAGGGTTTACTTTATTAAGGGAAAACTATTCGGGAAGAAAAACCAGTGAAGCTGAATAGACGTGCTGCGTTTATTTTTGAAGGAATAAAAGAACAACACAAACACACACACAAAAAAAAAAAAACAAGAAATACAGAAGAGTGGGATTTTTTGTCTTTTAGACTTGGGCCGAAAGAATTGCGTGTTTCGTATTATCCTAAGATGGTGTTAAGAAAAAAAAGAATTTTTTTTTCTATTGATAAATGCATCAGAGAAGTCTATTCTCGTATATATGCAAGCTGATTTTATTATTATTATTATCGTACTCATTTATAAATGTTTTCTTTTTTCTTTTTATTTTTATTTTGAGTCAATGTGAGCGTTTTAGGCAGAGAAGTAACTGAGGAATATTGAAAGGGGTGTATATATATATATATATATATATATATATATATATACATATACATTATACACACACAAACTAGAATACCGTGTCAGAATGCTGACACACGTATCTGCTGTAGATAGTGAGGGAAAGAAAACGTACACATTCAACTCTCAGTATAAAGTGGAGGTGCCTCGAAGATATGAGGTAAGTAGTATGGTAGGTCGAGGTGCATACGGTATTGTCTGTAGTGCTGTTGATAACACAACAGGAGATACGGTTGCCATTAAGAAAATCAGCAATGTATTTGAGGATGTAGTAGATGGAAAACGAATTCTTCGTGAAATAAAACTATTGGGCTTTTTGAAACATCCCAACATTTTATCACTAAAAGACCTTTTTCGTCCGTCAGGCACGGGCTTTTCGGATCTTTACGTTGTGACGGAACTTATGTCATCAGATCTTCAGGCAATATTACGTTCCAAATCTTTATATTTGACTGATGAGCACTGTCGGTACTTTACATATCAATTGCTGTGCGCGTTGCGCTATATTCACAGTGCTGACGTCATTCACCGCGACCTCAAACCGGCAAACTTGTTGACAAATGCGGAGTGTGACTTGAAACTATGTGACTTTGGTTTAGCACGTGGCAAGGCGCCGAAGATGACTCACTATGTTGTCACGCGATGGTACAGACCCCCAGAGCTTTTGTTGATGTGCGATGAGTATGACGGCGCCGTAGACCTTTGGGGCGTGGCCTGTCTGGCGTTGGAAATGTTTACGCGCCGCCCGCTCTTTCCGGGCCGCGACTACATTCACCAACTGACGCTCATCACAAACCTGCTGGGGCTCCCGGACCTCGCGCGGGACCTCCCGCACGTGCGCTCGCCCGACGCGTGCAGTTACGTGCGCTCGCTCGCGCCGGTGGAGCGGCGGCGGCTGGAGGACGCCGTCCCGGACCTGCGGGAGTGCCACCGGGCGGCGTTCCGCCTCTCCGCCGAGAGCCGCGAGGCGGGCGACGGCGCGGGGGAGGCGGGCAGCCACTCGGCGGACACCGCGTCCCAGGCGGCCACCGCGTCGCTCGAGGACGAGCGGTTCAATCTCTTTACGGACTTTATGTTCAAGCTGCTCACGTACAATCCGCGGGAGCGCATGACGGCGAGAGAGGCGCTGAGTCACCCGTGGCTGCAGGACTTGCACGACCAATGCGGGAGCGAATCCGAGACAGAGGCGACGGAGCGGTTCTTCTGGGAGTTTGACAGCGTGGAACTGAGCGCCGGGCAGATAAGGCAACTCGTGCTTAACGAAGTCATCAAGTACAACACTTGAGTGGGGAGTTGCTCGCAAAGCAAAACAAACAAACATACAAACAACAACAACAAAGGGAAATGGTCTGCGATTTATTTGAGGCATAAAAAATAAAGCTGTCTTTTGCTTTTTTGCTTTATTATGACATGTGATCCGACGCAGCTAAGTATAAATAAGTATATATATATATGTATATATATATATATATATATATATGTATGTCTGTGTGTGTGTATATTTTATTTGCCCTTTATGTCGTTAACAGCGCTGTACTTTGGGCTTCATGTTTCTCTCAGTGATTTCCTTTCCCATGCTCTGCACCCAAAAGAGAAAGATAAAGAGTGTGAGTGACAAATAGTGGGTGAAAATATATTTGCTTTCTGAATTTTTTTTTTTTTTCTGCTGAGCATAAGATATGCTTTGGTTTCTCTGCAGAAATATGTATGGCTTCTCTAGCAATAAAGTTTGTTTGAAAGATAACTTCATTTTTTTTTTTTTATTGTTTTTTTTTTTCTTGCTTTGCTTTTACATTTATTTGGCGTTCCTTCGAATTTTCAGATTAAAGGAACTTACAATCTTAGAGGGAAAAAAAAAGTATCTAGTGCGGAGCAAAAAAAAAAAAGTAAGGCTATTAAAAAAAAAAAAAACAAACGAAAAAGGGAATTGAAAAAAGGGGAAAATCAGTATAAAATAACAAATTGAACAAATTGAGAGGAAAGGAGCAAAAAAAAAAAAAAAGTAGACAAAGTTATCTTTATAGAGTACTATTGTTCCAAAGATAAAAAACAAACAAACAAACAAAAAAACAAAAACAAAATTTTTACATTTATATTTATATATAAAGAAAAAGGAATAAGCGTACGAAGATGAAAGGGGGCAATTTGTTATTCCTCAAACTGCTTTTCCTCGCTCTGCTTACCGTTGCCTCGGCACATGCCGCTTCGTTTTCCTTTTCGAAAACTATTGCGGCCTCGTATCAGCATGGTGATACCATTCCCGTCATGACGAGTCCACTGACATCAAAGACAAAGGTGATGCCCATGCCGTGGAGCTCCGTTAACTGGTGTCCACTTTCTAAAGTGCCACGTCGCCGGAATATTGGACAAATACTTTTTGGTGACAAGTTTGAAGAGTCCGGGTACGTGTTGCGTGTCGGTGTTAACACGAGCTGTACTGTCCTCTGCACAGTTTCGATGACTTCCAAAAATACGAGGAGTTTGGAAAAGCTTATCGAAGGACGCTATCGGGGACACGTGTACGTGGATGAGTTACCGGGATTAGAAAATGTCTATATGCTAAAAGGCATCCGACGCGTGCAGACTGGTTTCCCGCTTGGCTCATCATTCATGGTAGTTCCTGAGCACGAAACAGTCGTGAATAATCATCTTACATTTATCATTTTTTATCACCCCGTGTACTCCATCGTGGATGGCGCTGAGAAGAGTTACCGTATTGTACATTTTCAAGTCTCTGCATCAAGTGTAAAGCATGTTGATGAAACTTGCTCAGATGCGGATCTTACGCGTCCTGTGCGTCAGCCCGCCTCCGCAGAAAAAATATCTTATTCTTACAGTGTTCAATGGGTGGAGTCCGACCTTCCTTGGTCGACACGCTGGGATGTGTACATGAAAGTGACTGGCAAGGAGGCGAGGGTTCACTGGTTCAGCATTATCAACTTTTTATTTGTTACGCTTCTCCAGACAGTGGTGCTGTGGTATGTGCTGATCCGAGCCTTGCGCCGCGATATCTCTTACTACAACGAAATCGATGTGGAGGATCGCGAGGAAACTGGATGGAAGCTGGTGCATGGTGATGTATTCCGTCGCCCGCGTGGTGTGGGTCTTCTCTCTATTTGTACGGGAACTGGTGTACAATTGGCACTTATGGCATTCTCTTCACTTGCCGCCGCGTGTTTTGGATTTATCTCTCCACAAAGTCGAGGCGTGCTTGTAACGTTGCTGGTGCTTCTTTTTGTTGTGTTCAGTTTTGTAAATGGTTTTATTACGGCCGCGCTTATCAAATTCTTTAAACTACGTTCATGGAAAGTTATCATTGCTTCCAGCTTCTTCTATCCGGCGCAAATGTTTGTCGTATACTTTGTATTGAACATGATTCATCTTGGAAACCATGCAGCAAGCGCGGCGTCGTTCAGCTCTATTTTTTTACTGCTCCTTTTGTGGCAAGGCGTTTCGACACCACTTGTGATCATCGGCGCCGCCTTTGGCTTTGGCGTGGAGCTGAAAGTTCCCGTAAAGACAAACAATATTCCCCGAACGATCCCTCCCGCCCCGTGGTATATGGATTCGGCCTTGACAATCATTCTTCCCGGCCTCGTGACCTTTGCGGCCTCTCACGTGGAGATCACATACATTTTTGGTAGCGTCTGGCACGGAAGCGTTTACTACATGTTTGGTTTTCTCATGGTCGTTTATGTGCTTTCAATGATTATTGCCTCTCAGATGGCTATTTTTTCCACTTACATTCAGCTCAATCGGCTTGACTACCACTGGTGGTGGCGTTCGTTCTTGACATCAGGATCATACGGATTGTGGATATTCTTTTACAGCATCTTCTACTATTTCTATTACTCAACGTTGAAGGGATTTATGAGTACGGTTTTGTTTTTCGGATACATGGGAATGGCATCGTACACTCTTGCGCTCCTGAGCGGTTCGTTGGGATTTCTTGCTTCATTGCTTTTCGTGAAGGTCATCTACAGCAACGTCAAGGTGGACTAGTAAAGCAACTGTAGAAATGATGATACTCTGTATGTTTTTTTTTTAAAAAAAAAAAAAAAAAAACAAAAACAAAAAAGAAAACAAAAAACAAAAAAAAAAAACACAAACAGACAAACAAAAAAGGAAACGCCAACAACAACAACAATAGTGAAAAAAAAAAAACGAAAAAAAAAAAAAGAAAAATAATAATAATAAAAAAGAAAAGGTTGCGGTTTAGTGATGATTGGGAAATTTTTTTTAAAAAAAAAGATACTTAAAAATGGTTATTATAAAAAAAAAAAAAGGGCTATAAGCTTTTTTTCTTTGATGTGCTTCCATATAGTTCTTTCTCTTTGCACTTTTCATTGGCCCAATTTGCCTTTTTTTATTATTTTATATTACTACTTGTTGAACTTCAATAAATACTTATGAAATTTCGACCGCTTATGTGCTGGTATTAGTATATTTTTCATATGGTTTCTTGTAAGGCACACAAAAAGAAAGTTTCCTTTTCTGTCTACCGTATTTTGCGTGATGAACTTTTAAATCGTATAAATATTTCTCTAATTGTATTTTCTTTGTGGATGTGTTGAGATGATTGATATATGCATTAATGGAGAAAAAGTTTTGCGTATGTATTTGTGCTCAATTTTTTTTTTTGACACGTTTTAATTATTATTATTATTATTATTTCCGTATTTTTTTTTTTCCCCTAATGTTTTGAAGTTTAAGGGGAAAAAACAAAAACAAAAGTGATGTGAAGAGGCGGGGCACAAGAGGGAGAAGGAATAAACAGAAAGAAACAAACAAGCGGAACGAGGGATGCGGTAGAAGACAGGGGAGGGGGGCGAATGATATGATTAGAGGAAGGGGGAGGAAAACTAACGTATAGAAAGTATTAGTCAGAAAACTTTTGCACACAAACTTTTCTCTCACTCTCTCTCTCTCTATATATAAATACACACATTATATCCTTACCCACGAAAATATACTTTTATACACACACATGTTAGCGCGGTGGTGATGCTTTTTTATTCTTTTTTTTTTTTTTTTTGGCGCGATCTTCTGGACCTGTGTATGTTTTTATTTATTTATTTATTTTTTCTTTCCTGTTTTCTTTTGCGGTTGCGTATGCTTGCTGTAATGATATGAATGTGTTAATGCTTTTGGTTACGCCGTATTTTCCACTTTTTTTTTTTTTAATTGTACTCTTTTGATTACTCTTACTTTTTGAGTAAAGAAAAAAAAAACAAAAAAAAAAAACTAAACTACCGAAACGACTGTGGACAAGAGACGTATTAAAAGGGGAGGGGAACAAAGGAATTAAGAAGCGTAAGCAAAAATCAAAACAAAAACAAACGAAGAAAAAAAAAAAAAAACAAAGAAAGGAAGAAAATAGAACAAAGGGACTTGATTATCCAATTGCGCCCCCCCTTTTTTCCTCAAAGTAAAACAAATGAAAAAACTAACTTCTAGCGGGGATCCCAAAAATATTTCTGTTTTTCTTCGCGTGCGGCCCACGATACCGCGCGAGGCGACAAGCACGTGTGACAATCTGGTGCTTGACCCCGGCGACGCGACGAAGGTGACGGTGTCGCGGCGGAGCGGCGGGAAGTATGCGCCGAAGACTTATTTTTTCAACAAAGTCTTCACCCCAAAGGCGGACCAGAAGGAAGTGTACGATGCGTTTGCCGGCAGCGCCGTGGATGCCGCGTTTGATGGCCAGCACGGCGTTCTTTTTGTGTATGGCCAGACGGGATCCGGCAAGTCCTTCACGGTGAGCAATGAGGATCCGAATAACCTTGGCATACTGCAACAGAGCTTGAAGGAGGTGTGGTCGCGTATAGCGGAGGATGAAGAAAATGAGTACAGCTGCACTTTGAATTATGTTCAATTGTATAATGAAATTCTCACGGATCTTTTGGATGCGCAAAAAGGCCGTGTTCGTATTCAACTCGGACCTGAGGGTCGAGGTGATGTTATTCTCGTTGCTGAAGCCTCCGGTCTCCCCATAGAAAAGAAAGTTGAAAGCTATGAGCAAACCATGGAGTACTTTCGCACAGGCATGAAACGCAAAGAAATGACGAGCACTCAGATGAACGACAGCAGTTCACGCTCTCATACTATTTTTAATTTCAACATCACACGATCCAAGAAAGTGAGGGCAGTGACGGTATCAGAAGAAACGGGTATGAATGCGCCGAGTATTGCACTAGAAGGTCGCCTGGTTGTTTGTGATTTGGCTGGTAGTGAGCGAGTAAAAAAGACTCAGGTCGATGGCAAAACATTAGACGAGGCAACACACATCAATGGAAGTCTTCTCGTCCTCGGTAAAGTGGTTGCGGCACTAACAGAGAAAAGCTCTCAGCACGCGCCGTTTCGGGAATCCAAACTTACACGTATTTTACAATACTCGCTTCTTGGAAACGGCAATACATCGATTATCGTAAACGTGACCCCCGCTGATGTCTCGACAGAGGAAACTATTGGTTCCATTCTCTTTGGCCAACGCGCTATTCAGATTAAACAAAACGCTAAGCGGCACGAGGTGCTGGACTACAAAATGCTTTATCTGCAGTTGTTGGCAGAGCTCGACTCTAAGAACGACGGGACTCTTGAAAACGTTCTCTCTCAGGAGCGCACTGTGTACGAGGAACAAATTCGCGCACTTGAAGATCGTGTAAAGCTGCTCACCGCAGAGAATGAGTTGCTGCGCAAAGAAAGTACTGGAAAGCTCTTCGGCACGGATGCACTCTCTCGTACGGACGGCACTCCGGCCGACTGGCACGCGATGAGCAAAGTATTACGCGAAAAGATTACAGAGCGTGATGCACGTGTTTCGACACTTAGCGAAGAGCACACGAAACTCGCCCTCCTGCTTGCGGAGGAGAAGCGGACGAAATACCTTCTCGCGATGAAGTTTCGCGCAGCGATGATCCAGTTCCAAATGGAGCGGCGGGAGCTTACGCAGCGCGTGGACGAGCTCGGAACGGAATTAGCCCGCGCGAAGGGGACGGAGTACATTGGCTTTAATACAAGCGCCGCGAGCGACGACAGCACAACACTGCGCGCTGCTGCGGATAGTCCCAACGCGCACGCGGACCCCAACGCCTTAAAGTTTGCGGGACAAGGCGATGCGTTCATTCAGGAGCAGCTCGACAATTCCTTTCAGCAGATCCGCGCACTTCAGAAGGATCGCCTAGAACTCCGTATTTACCAATTCAAGGCGGAGAAGGCTATCCGCATGCTACACGCCGAGAAGGAACTTCTTGCCAAAAAGATTGCTCAATTTTCTTGATTTAACTACATTAAGAGGGCCTCTTTTTGTTAGTAATTATTCTCATTCTTTTTGCTGCTGCTCTTGTTGCTCAAAGCTTGTATATGTATATGTATATATATATATATATATATATGTATATATATATATATATATATATATACGGTTATGCATGCTTTCTTTAGTGGTCTTTGACATATTACGTCTGATGGAGACGCGTCTCTACATAAGGGTATCACTAGTGTAAAATTGGATGGTCTCCAAGTATGTGTGTAGCTGAGCATAAAGAGGACAGAAATCAGTCGCATACTGTTTTTTTTTCTTTTTTTTTTTTCATTCATAATAGCTGTGTTCGCTGTTGTATTTTTTTTTGCTTTTTTTTTTTTTGGCTTTGTTATTTATATTTGAAGTTTTTTCCCATTTTTTTTTTTTCGTTCATTTGCTTTTTTGACATACTTCGCAGACCGTATTTGGAGATGCTGCCCAAATCCACGACAATCTTTGCCCTTGACGTGAACTGTCCTGGCGATTCCCTATCGAAAGCGGTTGAGCTGTGCATGCGCTGCGCTGAAGATAAAATGATCTTTGCGCCCCACGACGAGATTGGACTTGTACTTGCTGGCACCGCCGAGTCCCGCAATCCACTGCACGAGAGCAGCGCTGGGGCACGCTACCAGCACATCTCTGTTCCGTGCGGCATTGCACCGCCAAGAGCGGAGTTTATCGAGCCGCTGCGACACATCTCGCCTGTCCGCGAGCCGCACAACGCGGACTTCTTAGAAACGCTCACTGTGTGTGCCCACTTGCTGCAGGAGCGCAACGCAAAGCGACAACGTCCGAGCGTTGTGTATCTGCTGACCGATGCGCGCGTGGAGGCCGCGTGCAAAGAGGACATTGCGCCACTGCTGGAGTCTCTCCAGCGCGACGCCGTTTCCGTTGTCGTCATTGGTGTCGACTTTGCGGAGGCGGGGCCGGAGAGCGGTTGGGCCGAACTCTCCGTGAAGGCGCAGAACGAGCTGGTGCTGCGCTTCATCTGCCGCTCGCTCGGCAACGGCAGTCTTGTCGTTTCGCTCGACGAGGCTTTCGCGGGACTCTCGCAGCCGCAGCGCCGAAAAGTTGCCCAACGCCCGCTGCTAAAGGTGGTGCTTAGCGTCGGGGACATTCGCATTGCGACGCAGCTCTTTACCAAAACACAGGAGGAACGCCTTCCGGCGCTGAAGCGTGTGACAGCAAGCGGTGCGGAGGTTCTCACGCGCGCAACGTACGTTGGCCTCGACGGTGATGCCAACGATGCGGGTGATAGTTCTGCCGTTGCTGCTGGTAATGGCAATGCTAGTGCCATTGATAATGGAGTAGATCGAACGGATGCAAATGTGGATGTCAAGGAATTGTACGCACGGTTTGGTGGCTGTGAGTTAGAGCGCAGACATCTAATTCGGGCATACCGCTACGGACAGGATCTTATTCCGTGTACCGATGCGGATGTGGCGTCTATGCGTATTCCCGGCTCACGCGCTCTCGACGCGATTGCCTTTGTACCGATTGCTGAGCTTCCAGTTTACGTTCTCATGGGAGGTGTGCGTGCGCTATTACCGCTTGACGACGATGCTGCCGGAACACGTGCCTTTCGCAGTATTGTGCGGGCGATGGCAGAGGCGGAAAAGGCAATGATTGTGCGATTTGTTCGCACCCGCGACGCGAAACCTGTGCTTGGTGCGTGCTTTCCTTCCGTAAAGGAGCGACGCGACACACTCTTCTTTGCGCCACTGCCCTTTGCAGAGGATGTGCGGTTGTTCCGCTTCAGTGCCTTTGCTGGGATTCAGTTCACCGACGAGGAGACGGCGCTGATGGATAAGGCTGTGGCCGACCTGACCGTTGGCGAGGACGTCTTGCGACCGCGCGACAGCTTCAGCCCTGTGCTCCGGCAGTACTACGCCGCCCTCCGCGCGAGGCTCCGCGCCCCGCAGGCGCCGCCGCCGCCGGACCCGCGGGGCGCCTCAGGCGAACGGAAAGGCCCCCGCGGGGGTCCGCTCGAGGCGGTGATGGCCCGCGCGCGCTCGAGCCTCGAGGCCTGCGCCGCGGCCTTTCCGTTCGCCCCCGCCGAAGCGCGCGCGGCGGAGCGGCCGCTTTGGTTTCGTGGCGCCCCCGCCGCCGCGCGTGGCGAAACAGAAAGCGAACGCTTTTCCGCCTCTCCCGCGCCGTCAACGGTTCCCGCGGAGACACGGCGCGACCACAGCCCGTCCTCTGCGGGGACGATCGGGACAGTCGCGGCGGGCGGGTTCGCAGCGAACGCATGCCGCGTGACAACGGTGGACCCTCTCGGAACCTTTCGTGCAATGATGGAATCGCCGAACGCAGCGCTTACAGAGCGGGCGGCGGACGAGCTCGTCGAGGTGGTGTTTAAACTTTTGCGCTACAGCATTGCGGACGCGCAGTATGCGAAGTGCGCCGATTGCGTCGACGCGTTGCGCGAGCACTGCGTTGCGGCCGACAAGCCCGCTTTCTTCAATAGCTTTCTCGTGAAGTTGATGTTAATGGCGCGCGAACTCGATCGCGCAGATTTTTGGGAATCCGGCGTTATCAGCCGTGGCGTACGGCCTATCACGCGGTGTGAGTGCGGCAGCAGTACAGTCGAAGACGGAAGCGCCGCAGAGTATTTTCTTTCACAAGACCGTTCCTTTGCGCAGCCTGTGCTCGTTGAGGACGATGGGGATGACATATTAGCCATGATACGTTAAGTGTTTTGGATAAATAAATATATATATATATATATATATATATAGATGCACGGGAAGAAAGAGTTTGACTAGTTGTGGGGGTGGAGGAGTAGGGAAGCTTTGCTTGTATCAAGTGCAACGCTTTTTTTTTTTTTTGGTTTTACATGCCTTTAACAACAACAACAACAACAAAATGTGAGCATTCTCTCCAAATAAATGTCAAACTGAAAAAAAACAAAAACATTTTAACACGTCGCTTATTATTATTATTATTTCACTAGATTCGGTTGAGTAAGAGGAAAAAAAAAAAATAATAATAGAAGCAAAAAAGGAATCTATTACACGGTCAGTGTAGAAGCTTTTGAAGTATTACCGGGGACGTAATGAGCGCGGCGGAGTCCTCTCTGCTTGAGCTCCTCGATAAGGCGTCTGTGCATCCCGGCGCGGTCCCTGTCAGCGCGCTGCAGGAGGCATGCGTGCGAGTGCCGCACCTCTCCGCGCGCCTCGCCGGTCGCAGCCGCTACCAGTTGTACCGCGGGATTTTTTTCGACAAGGTTCAGGTGCACGGGCCTGACGATTTCACGCCGCACGCGGCTCGGGCGACGGAGGAACAAAAGAACGTGGCCGCGCGACTTCGTGAAGTGTTCAGTGACGAATCACTCACGGAGGATCAGCTGCAGGGATTTGTCTGCCACTTTGCTGCCGCTACGGATTCCCACTTTGACGACGAGCTGACAGGCATTGCGCTCACACTGGCGGCTATGATTGCCGCGGCGGAGCTTCCCCCGGGAAAGGAGAAACTTTTCCTGTTGCATCAGTACCTCACCGTATTCCGCCGTGACTTTGTCATTTCGAATGTGTCGCGCACGTACGAGTCCTCGCTTGTCCCCTTGCTGCGTCTACTCCTGCAGTATCACGACCCACTTCTTTCGCTTCATCTAGACCAGCGTCAAGTGAATGTTGGATCCTTTCTCCTTGACTGGGTGCGAAGACTCTTTGTGGTAAATGGTGACCTTGCGGCCGCGCTTCACGTATGGGACTGGATCCTCATTGTTGGCGACCCAGCACTCATTGTATATTTTGCAATTGTCTTTCTTATTGCCCACCGCGAGCGGTTTCTTACGATGCAAACCCGTGAAGAGTTGATTGAGGCCCTTGAAGCGATGGCTTTTACAATACCAGAATGCAAGGAGGACGCATTGAATCACAACCTATGCGATGGACGTCCCGTTACGTTTGTGTCCCTGAGCTCTGGAAGGACTCTTGCGCAGAACGCAGACATTGCGTACCAGAACACACCCCGCGCAACGCAGCGCGTGTTGGACTTTTTTCTCTTTCCCAATGACGGCAAAATCAACAAAGGCCCAGAAGCCCTCGCGGGGTATTATGCATCGCAAGCCGCGCTGCCCCTGGAGCGCTCCGATATCATTGACTCCTTTGCCTCAAACCCGTCACCGCCGGCGCAGTGGACGGAGGCGCCGCCGCTGAATTACATCGTTCTCGACTGCCGCGCCAGCGACAGCTTTAGCTCAGCGCGGCTTCCAACCGCCGTGCACATTGGGAAAGACATTGGCTTTGACACGGACATGCTTGAGCGCATCGTAGAAAAGCTGCGCGGCGCGTGTGGAGCGCACTTGTGCATCTTTGGCACCGGGCGGCCCCTTTCAGAAGAAGTGAATTTGCTCAAAATGATTGCGCTTTGGCTTGCGCGTGCGGGATTTCCATATGTGAGCACTGCGCCTGGCGGCTTTCGCGCCATTGCACCGCTGATGCGCGATGGGCGCGTTGCCTTTGCGCGCGACGGCGCCGGGAAAGGGCCGAGCGGCGCGGGGAGTCTCAAGCAAAGCCTCGCGGACATACTGCAGCGCTTCGACCGCAACTCGGCCGTGCGCCGAGCGGAGGAACTGCGCAGTCGCGCGCGGGAACAGCTGAGCGCGGCGACCTCGTGGGGCCTTGGCTTCATGCGCCGCGTCGGCGATAGGATCCACGCGGCACAGGCCACGGCGAGCGCGGCTGCGGCTGCGCAGAACACAAACGCAGTGCCCGCGACAACCGCGACGCCTACGCCGGTGCCACAGCAGCAACAACAGCAGCAAGAAACGCACTGCATGCCGGCAAAGGAGCCTCCGCAGATCTTTTCGCTGGGAGACTACGAGGATGATGACGAGGCGGACGAGGACTTCGACCTCATCACGAGCGTGCCGGTACACCGTGGACATGTGGTACCCACCAGAGGCGATGAGCAACTGCCCACTGGTAGTGTTCTCAAGACTTCTGAGGGGGAGGAGAAAGCCGATGATGAAAGAAAAACTGTCACAGCTACTGCGGAAGCAGCCGGTGAGGGTCTTGCTGTGGACGGGGGAGCTGACAAGGCAGCGCTAAAGGACATCGCAATGGAGATCGATGATGAGTTTGACAAATTATTTGGAGATGCAACGGAACCGGTAGAATCAAAAACGACGGAAGCTTCGTCACTCCACGCAGAAACGACGGCAAAGTTGACAGAAAACAAGGACGTCAATGATCTTTTTGAAGATTCTTAACTAGGTGTCGCTTTTCCATTCTCTCCTCAGTTTTTTTTTTTTTATATATATTTTTCCTTCTAGTTTTTCCGCAGTTGAATGGAATGATATACTTTTGAAAGAGAACAAATTACCCACACGCTTGTGCCTGTATTCGTATCACTCAATGAATCTTTGAGGACTAGAATACATAAAATATGTTGTGTTTTTATTATTATTATTATTTTGAAAAGAATGAATAAGGTATGTGAGAAGGCCTTTTTTTTTTTCTTTAATTTGGAATTCCCTCTTCTGATTTTGGTTCACATTTCTCTTCTTTTTTTTATTTCCCTTTGTTGTTTCGTGTGATATACGACGATGATTTCTTTTTTTTTTATGCACAGTGCAGGGCAGTTAGGCAAGAGGTGATTAGTATAAGTCATATATATATATGTATATGCCCCAAGGCAGCAGTATACGGACGCTCGTGCCAATTGCGTTTGTGTTTCTGTTTTTAGGCCTTGGTAGTTTTGCGTTACTTAAACACAGCGGTAAAGTACGACACGAGGAAAAACCGCGTGTTCCTCGTTTCACGACAAACCATGCATCATCCTATCTCGGCGCAACGCTCACGGACTTTAATCGTGCGTGCAAAGGTGCCTCATCGGTACTAAACCATGATTCAGAGAAATACATGATATGCCCATGTGAGGCCCCGCGAAAATTCTTTACTGTTCAACTCATCCGTGCGATTGAGTTGCGCATTGTCAAAGTACTCAACCTTGAGTACTTTAGCTCTGGAGTGCGTAACTTTACACTACTGGGGAGTGAGAAGTACCCAACCAACGAGTGGCGCGTGTTGGGCTCTTTTGAGGCGCACCCGGCGCGCGCGGCACAATACTTTGACGTGCAGCCGCAGGCCCCCGTGCGCTTTGTGCGATTTCTATGGGTCACTGCGCACGCCGTCAACGCCTTGTGTACAATGACTGCGTTTGAAGTGTTTGGCGTGGATGCGCTTGAGACACTTACGGAAGGTTACACAATCACTGCGGACGATTTGCTCACGACGCCCCATGCACACACATCCCCCAACTCCCCGGACTCCGCCGCGCAGCTGCCGGCGCTCCCGAACGCGGACTCCATGTTGTGGGGAACTCCGCCCAATGCCTCCGCGGCGCCTTCGGTGGAGCTGGCGGAGGAGGGCGGCGACGCAGCGCTCGCGGGATTCTTTAGCGAAGTGGTGGTGCCGCGGCCGGGAAGGGCCTTTGACGCTTTGCGCGACTGCGGTGATGCGATTCTGCACAATGTCTCCGGGACGTGTTGGTTGCAGGAACGAGAGGCGTTTGAGCGGTCGGCGCGCTGCGTCTGCGCGGCCCGTTCCTCTCCGTCTGAGCGGCAGTCCAAGCCATTCCAGCCAGGCGCGACCCTGCTGCATGTGGTGGCACAAATGGGCAAGCAGCTGCGTATGCTGCAAAGGAGCATGGATGAGTCACGCGCATTGGTGGGTAATACGGTGTGGAGGATCGAGCAAACGGAGACACTCGCGCGGAGGCTTTTCACGCACATGCATGAACTCTCACGCGGAGTGGCAGAGTGCCATGAGAAGACACAGGGTTTGCTTAAAGAACTCGAGGTGATGAAGGCGCGCCTTGTATTGAGTTGTGAGCGGGGTGACAAGAGCGACAGCAGGGGGAATGTAATGTGGGTTTGGCTGATCTGTTCGAACGTGCTAGCTTTTCTTGCGCTCAGTTGCGCTTTCTTTTCTAGGCAGCCACAACATAAACGTTTCTCTGTATTTTGCTCACAGTTTTAATGCTTATGTACGTGCTCCCATATATATATATATATATATATATATATGCATGATAGATTTTTGTTCTCTTTCAATATTATATGCTCTTTCATTTTTATAAATAACTCTGTATCCAATGAATGACATTCTTCCTGTAACTCAATTTGTCTTCCTTTCTATTCTTGTTTTACGTATATATATATATATATATATATATATATACATAGATCCCAACAACGAATCTTTAGGTCTGAGGTGACTGGTCAGGTATTTGTATCGTGTGTGGAGCTCTACGCAGGATTACAGAAGTGGCAAAAAAGGACAGAGAAGGGAGTAAATCAGAAGCGTACATTGGCGAATAAGGGAAAATAAGCGTGTGAAACCTATTCATGTCCCAGGTACAGCAAAAGGTACTGTTTGTCACGCCAGTTGCTCTCTTTTCGGTTATTGACGGGAAGACGGTGGAAAAGGGCAACTGCGCATGCGCCATCGTCGCCTTGCCGGCTGATAGACCAAAGTACAGTATAGTCTTCTACAATGATTGTCGCGAAACACTCTGCGTTGCTCCTCTTTCTTCGAGTAACGAGCACAGTATTCAGTTTGAGATACAGATCAGTATGTATGCTAGTTTACGTGACAGCAACAAACGCCGTTGGAGTTTCATGTTTCTCAAGAGCTCCCACGTCGATTCCTTTTTAGCAGTTCTCGGCATTGCCTTTTACGCCTTAGCCGGTCACCCGCCACATGCAACGGTGATTAGTGACTTTGCCCCGCCGACGGGAGAGGTGCGGCTTGGTCTGCAGCACCGCGTGAAAGTGCTCTACACGGCCTTTGCCATTCGCGCTGGCGGTGTAATGCAACTGGGCGAAACGCTCGAGACGAATGGCGACCGGCCGTACAACTTCCAGCCGGTGCAGTCCGCCATGGCGCTCCACCCCGAGTCCAAGGGATTCGAGTCCAGCGTGATTGGAATGATGGAGGACTCGCGGCGGACCATTGTGGTCCCAGCAACGCTGCCGCGCGCGGGAAAGCATTTGTACGGCGGCGATAGTGTGGCCTTTGTCGTGCAGGTTGTGCGCATTCTGCACATGGACGCCCCTATCGACGCCGCTGCGCGTGTGCCGACTGTTTTTGCCGCCGCACATGACGAAAGTGGTGACGGCCCGGCAGCGCTTGTCCCGTACGCCTCGTCTAGCGGCCGCGATGCGCACGGCACGCGCCTTGTTGTGCTTCACACGGAGCCGCGCGGGGGCGGCGTGGCGGATGGCGCAGAGGGCGCCGGGATACCGGCGGAGCAAATGGCCATTCTGCAGCGAATCGGCGCACAGATCAACGATGCGACGACAAGCGCGCGGGATATAAGCGATGTGGCTGGGAGCGTAGCGGGAGACTGGAAGCGTAGCGTGAATCGACCAAAACCCTCCACCTTGACAAGCGCGGCGCTCGAGCAGGCGGTGCGGCAGCTCGTGATGGAGAGTGAGCGCATCAAGGATGACATATCTCGTCGGGACGAACTGATTCACGCTATGGATCAGCGCAATCGCGATCTGCAAAAGCGTGTCGACACCGCCGCGATGGTGTCGCAGCAGCTGATGGATGAGAAGAGCGACTCGCTACGCACCGCCTCGGATGTGAGGCTCGAAAAGGAGCGTGCCCTCATGCGTCTGCAAGAGCAGATGAATCACGCGACGCACGAGCGCGACGACCTGCAGCGTCACCTGCAGACTGTGAAGAAACTTCTCGAGACGTCTGACGAGGAGATGCGCCAGCTGCACGGGAAGGCGGACATGCACCAGATCCAGTCGCAGAGCATTGTGTCCCGCGTGGACACGGTGCAGGATGCCCTTGCGGAGGAGCGGTCGCGGCGCAAAGGCCTCGAGGCGAAGATGCTTGCGCTGCAGGAGGAGATTCGCGCGGCGGAGGCGGACCTGCACGTGCGGACGGCGCAGTACGACGACGTGTGCCGCGCGGCGGACGTGGACCGCGCGCACATGGCGCAGGTGATGGAGAACGAGCGCCAGCGCCGCGCCTTTGAGTCGCAGCAGCTGCGCGACGAGGTGGTCGCGGAGCTGCAGGCGCGCGAGGCGCAGTTCCGCGCGGACCGGGCGCGCGTCGCGGAGGCGCACTTTGCGCGCGGGCGCGGCGAGGGCGCTGCGCTCGGGCGCCGCTCCGCGCGGGCCGACGCCTCCGCGCGCGAGGCGGAGCAGCGGCTCGACGCGCAGCGCGGCGCCTCCGCGTTGGGCGCCGCGAGGGACGAACTCCGCCGCGCCACCGCCGACGGCCTCGCGCGCCGCGCCGCCGCCGACGCGCACGTCGCGCGCCTCCGCGCGGCACTGCTCGCCGCAACGCGCCGCCGCGCCCGCGCGGAGTCGGAGCGCCACGCGGCGCGCAGTGCCGTGCGGGCGGCGGACAGTGCGGCGATGGCCGCCGCGTCGCGTGCGGCTGCGCGCCTCGGCCGACCCGCCGCGCCGCGCGACGTGGCGGACGTCCTCGAGGCGCTGCGGCGCGGCCGCGCGCCGGACTTTGGATTTGCCGCGCGCGACGCGGCGCGGGAGGAGGCGGCCGCGCGGCAGCGGCGAGCGGAGTGGATCGCCGCGGAGCTCACGCGACTCGCGGAGGAGCGCGCGGAGGAGACATACCGCGCGCACTCGGAGCGTGTCGCCACGGCGCACGCAGAGACCACTGCGGCTGTGCGGGCGCTGTGGGAAACCCGCGGCGGCGTGGCGGAGTTTGATCTCTTTGCCGCGGAGGCCCGCGACCGCTTCCGCGTCTCACGCGAAGTGGACGAATGCTTCGTCGACCTCGCGGCGTTCCGCAAGGCGCTGGAGGCGCAGCGCGCGGCACTGGGCGAGGCGGCAGAGTCTGCCGCAGAGGAAATCCTCCGGGCGCACACATCTGCCGTCGCCGCCGTGGCCGCGCAGTGCCGCGCGGAACGTGAGGCGCGTGGCGCCCTCGCCGCAGAGGGCATTGCGCAGTCAGAGGCCATCGCCCGCGAGGAGAAATCGGCCTTTGACGGTATCGCAGCCAGTGCCGCGCTCGCAGCCGCCGCGGCGGCGGAGTGTACGCTCTTCCAGGCGGAATCGGACGCACGCGCTGACATTGACGCGGACGAATGCGCGGCGCGCAGTGGATTGCAATTTGATGCAGAAGTAGAAACGTTTCGCAGGGAATTGGACGCCGTGCACTGCGCAGAGGCCGCGGCGAGAAAAGTTATTGAGGCAGATGCGTGCCGTGTGCGGGACGACATAGCGGCCGCTGCAAGAGAGCCCTCCGTGACACCTCCACCACCGGCAGAAATAGAAACAGAAAGGGATTTGAATGCGGAAAGGGATTTGAATGCGGAAAGGGATTTGAAGGCGGAAAGGGATTTGAAGGCGGAAAGGGATTTGAAGGACGAGGGAAGCGAAGAAGAGGCCGTGGAGCCGCAGCCGCAGGAGGCGGTGACGGCGACTCGGAGAATCCGAATGCCCCTTCCGAAAACATCTCTTTTTGCTGATAGCGATAGTGACTAGAGGAGAAATTGGATACACGCATTTGAAAGGAAAACAAAAGAAGGCAAAGGAGCCGGTGTCCAAACGCTCAAAAGTACGATCACTGTTCTTATTATGCAAAGCAAACAAGAAAAAGAAAAGAAAAGCAGGAGAGCTTAGATGCAAAGCAGAAGACTTTAAAAGCGAAGAAAAAAAAAAAAGGAGCGACAACGAAAAGCAGTATAGAGTGTATCGTTTTCATTTTTAATATATTTCTTTACAGAATTATTCTTTCGTGACGGATACCAATGGGACGCATCACTTCCGGAATTTGTATCGTTTCTTGCACAAGAGACCGGAAACCATGTAGTTGTCTGCGTGCGTAGTAGTATGGAAATTATTTATCCGTTTTTAGGTTTTACATTTTTTTTTTTTTTGCGTTGCTCTCATTCGAACTTTTTTTTTTTTTTTAAACAAAAAGAAGAATCTACTACCTTCCGTTTTCCTCCACCTCCTCCTCATCATTTCCACTCTGAGTCGATTTCTTTGCAGAGCTGTATACGTCCTTTAAATCTTTTATTTTTATTTTTTTATTTTTTATTGCCGGGTATTACAAAATAAGCATTTTTATTCTATGCCTGATGCAGTACCTCTACGACGATGTCATTCCGCCGTTTCGGTTCTTTGCGAAGTTAGTGATGGGCTGTGTGAACGATGCGCTGGACGCGTCGACGGCTCCGCGCGCGCAGAGCGCCCCCGCAGGCGCCGCGGGGCCGCCGCGCGTCTGTGTGCCGGTGGAGCGGTCCGCGCCGCCTGTGCCGGGCGACTGCGCCTCCGTCACCGCCGCTGCGCTCTGCGGCGCCGCGGCGCTCTGCGGCTTCTCCGACGGCCGCGTTGCGCTGCGGTTCTGCGGCGGCGCCGCGGCGGCGGAGGCGATCGCTCTCCCGCAGCGGATTGCGGCGGACGGCGGCGGGCCTGTCGTTGCGCTCGACTGCGCCGCGGCGGCGGAGCGGCCCACCGCCGTTGCGGTGGCGCGCGGGGACGCCGTTGTGTTCGCGCACTGCGCGGCGGGGGCGCGGCCGCCCAGCGCCTCCGCGAGCCGCACGCCGCGGGTTGTGGAGCTGCGCGTGGAGGACTTTGGGCCGCCGCGCCTCTCCGCCTCCGCCCGCGCTTGCGTGAGCTCTCTGCGGCTCTCCGCCTGCGCTTCGTTTCTTGCGATCGGCTTTGACGGCGACACCGCCGTTGCCGTGGCGGCTCTGCCACCGCCCGCGGCGGCAGCGGGCGCGGAGGCGTCGCGTGTCTTTCTCGACGCCCCCGCGCGCGGCGATTCGGCGGTCGTCGCGGCGCTCTTTTTGACCGCGCGCGGCGGCGGCGGCTGTGGCGCGGCACTGGTCGCGCGCATTGGCGCATGTGCGATGGCGCGGTGGCCGCTCGCGCCGGCCGCCGCATCGCGTGACGGCTCGCGGCACCGCCGCACGTGCGAGGCGGCGCCGGGCCGCACACTTTTGCCGCAGCCGGTTCTCTCTGCCGCGAGCGCGGCGGCGGACGGGTCCGTGGCGGCGGTTGCGTGTGCGGGCGGGACTGTGTACCTCGCCGACCTGCACGGCCTCACCGCTGCGCTGCGCATGGGGCCACTGCGGCTCGCGACACTGCTGCCGCCGCCGCGCTCGCCGGACGCCGCGCTCTCCGTCACCGCCATTGCGACAAACAGCAGCGGCGCCCCCACGCTGCTGCACGCGCGCGGCCCTCGCGCGGAGGCGGTGGCGTGCTTTGCGCACTGGGCGCGCGCGAGTGCGCTGGAGTGCGCGGGGGCCGTCCGCTTCGCCGTTTCGCTCGCGCCGCTGCCGCTTCTGCTCGTCGTGTGCGACGCGGAGTCGCTGCTGTGGGACGCGGCGCGCGGCGCCGTCAGCGCGCGGCTCGTCGGCCTTCCCGCCGCGCGGGACCTCCGCGCGCTCTCGTGCTGCGGCGCCGCGCTCCACTTTCTCGAGGCGGACGGGTCGACCGCGCGCGTGGCGCTGCGCGACGTGCTGCGCGGCGCGTACCCGCGGCTCCCGCCCGCTGTGCTCGAGGCGCCACTCGCCGCCGCCGCCGCTGCGCTCGCGGGGCTCCCGCCGCCGACCCGCGCGGGCGGGAGAGGGGCGCCGCGGGCGCGGCACGCGGAGGCAGCCGCCGCGCGCTTCTTGGAGCGAACCTGCGCGTCCGCCGTCGCGCGGAGACTCGACCTCGCGCGCATCTTTGCAGCCTTGTCGCCCAAGTGAGGGGCAAGCGGGGCACATGCGCGAGAGAGTTTTTTTTTTTTATTGGTTTTTTTTTTTTTGTTGTTGCTGTTTATTATTATTCACTTATTTATTCATTTATCCGGAGCTACAAAAGAAGAGGGGAAAGGAGTTGTACGTAAAAGTACTCGGCAGTGAGGACGTAAGACCATATAGGGAAGTGACGATTCGTTTCAGACTACGGGTTTGGATCCTTCGCCGTGGCAAAAACCACGGTGGTTCATGTCTTTGGCTTATATTTAGTTTTTGCTCATATTATCAAAGTTTATTCACTCACTCACTTATATACACACACGCATATATATATATATATATATATATATATATTTATTTATTTATATTTATTTATTTATTTATTTATTTATATATCTTGACATGTGTTTTAACGTAATTTTTTTTTCTATTAGTATGTCTTCGCTTCACATTATTATTTTTGCTTGTGATATTCATTTTTAATTTATTTGTTATTTTGTCCTGCGAGTGAGAGTATAAGTTGGGGCAATGCTGCGGCGGATATTTGCCTATCACGGGGCAGTTGAATTAGCGGCGCTCTTTGCCCCCCGCCGTAGCGCGCACTTTAACCGCAACGACAGTCACAGCAACGAACTCTCATCGACACATTTTGACATTCAAGACATTGACCCAGACCGCCTGACGCATCACTACTGGGACGGCCTGGACTCGCCTTACGACAGCTTTCTTCTGGACGAATTGCTCTTTGAGGGTGGTGGTGACTCCATCTTTCACGTTGACGCCGCGGATCGCCATTTACTTGCGCAGGAATTTGTGGCTTCCGACACACCACGGCAATAATGGAACTCGAAACGCATTTCCAGAGAGACAGCAATAAAATTGCCTCTTGACGTCCCTTGATATTGTAACAGCATCAACAACAACAAAAAAGAAAAACAACAACAAGAAAATGATACATGTCTTCACAAAGTGTCAGGAATAAGGTTTTTTGTTTCTGTCTTTCTCTGTCTCTCTCTCTTTTTGTTTTTCTCACTGTGTCTGTGTTTATATGTGTGCGCATGAGTGTATATGCGTTTGAAGTGTGGCGATGAAGCATCGGACGATGCTCTTGTCGCTGAGTACACATATATATATATATATATATAATATACTTCATATGTCTCTTGTTAGCATCTTTTTGAGTGTATTTGGCTCTGTCCCCCCGCCCCCTTTTTTTTTACTTTGAGTTGCTTTATCCTTTTCCCAGGGAATATATATATATATAGATAAATATATACATATAGGATGCTGTGTCTTGGGGTTCGCCACGGCCAGGCGCTCGCGGCAGCCTCTGCGACTGCGTTTGCTTTGGGTCCGCTGACTGCGCGGCGGGCGCGGCACGGAAAGCCAACGCAAAGTCACAAAGTGCGCACACAGCACAACCGGCGCTGGTGGACACAATCAAAGGCACGTCACTTGACCGCAACGCCACACGAGGAGTGCAAGTCGCGCCCGCACTTTCCCGCGTACAACGAAGACGTTGACCGGCCGATGATTGTCCCTTCGAATGCCACGTGCTTTAACTGCACAAAGCCCATCGACGAGGCTGATGTGAACAGTTACGTATGGATTCCAGCGGGGAACGCTACGGTGCCCACCACGCAGGGATACTTCTTCCACTTCAACTGCTTCAAGTGCTGGAACTGCAAGTACCGCCTGATGCACAATAAGTTCTTCTCAAAGGACGGCAAGGCATGGTGTGTGCCATGCGCACTCGGCAGAGACGTGCGGGTCCCGACACGGCGGTGGCACACATCGTATGTCAACACACACCGCACGGGATCGCGATTGACCGGTCACTTTTTCCCCCGACACGCGCATCAGATGGAGTTTTTGTTCAATCCCAACGAATAACGTTGCGCAAAATTTACGTTACGATCTCCTTCCTTCTCTCTCTCTCTCTCTCTACTTCTCTATACATAGCACATTGATCAAGCCAAAGAATGAAAAAGAAGAAAAAGGAGAGAAGGAAAGAAAAGGAACGTATTTACTACTTCTAAAGAACCCATCTATTGTTTTGAAGTGTCGTTGTTTTATATTTTTTTTTCTTTTTTTTTTTTCCTCCTTGTAGACACTCGACACCTGAATTCAATGACTGTGCGTCACGTTTTTTTTTTTTTTTTTGCTTTCCTCTCCTTTATGCGTTTCTGTTTTCAGGAAGGGCCGCTAGTGGCGAATGGACTACTTGCGCGCGGCTATGGGCGCTGTGGTTTCTCTCCGGGAGGATGTGACCTTTCCGTGTCACATACTTGGCGAAGAAATCTGCAGTGTGGAGGACCTCGAGCGGGTTCTTCTCGATGGGTTCCTTCTCTTCACATACCGCAGCGGCTTCCCCTCCCTCCCGCACTCCGTCGTGACGTCGGACAAGGGCTGGGGCTGCCTCGCCCGCTCCGCGCAGATGCTGCTGGCCCGCGCGCTGCACGCGCACTGCGCGGCCTGCTGCCAGATCGCACACTTCCGCGACGTGGCCGACGCGCCCTTCTCGCTGCACAACATGGTGCGGGCGACGCTGAGGGGCGGCGTCTTCCGGCCCGAGTACTGGGCGCCGAGCCAGGGCTGCCAGGCGATCCGCCACTGCCTCGGCAGCGCCGTGCGGCACCGCTTCGTGTCCCCGCCGCTGAGCGTCGTGCTGGGCAATAGCGGCGCCGTGTCGGAGCCGGAGGTGCTCGCGAACCTTCGCGACTCGGTGCCGGTGCTCATGCTTTCCCCAATTCGCTGCAGCGTCTCGCGGTACATCACGCAAACCACTTTCTTCGCGCTCGAAAACCTGATGAACACAAAGATGTGCGTGGGTGTCGTGGGTGGTGCGCCCGGGCGCAGTTACTATATCATTGGCAGCGCAGGGCATCGGCTGCTCTATTTGGACCCGCACTCGCACAATCAAAGCGCACTGCTCTCCTGCAACTCGGATGAAACGGGAATTGTGAAAGTGAATCCGTCTCTCGTCCACACGCTACGCTTTGATCTTATGGATTCGTCCTTTTTTATAGGGTTTCTTTTAGACTCTCTGGAGAGGTGGGAGGAGTTCAAGGAACTTATTGCACATCTACAGAGTTCTGGCACTGCAGAGCTGCTCTATGTTGTTGACACATACACGCCAGAAACAACGGGGGGCGATGTGGACGATTGGCCAGTTAGCGATGATGAAGCTGAAGATTAGATGAGTGCATAAAATCGAATAGTTAGTTCTTTAGTGAAGAAAATCTTTTTGGCAGGTGATTCCCCCCTTTTTACCGCAAGTCAAACAAGCCATCAAAAAAACAAAGAAGAAAAACGAAGAAGGAAGAGGCAAGCAAGGTAAACCCAGATATTGCTTTTTTATGTCTTTTTTTTTTTTTTTGTATGCTGCGTATTCTCTGTATGTCGTGTCTCTTTTCTTTGTTTGTGTTTTTCTGCAGCGTAGCCTCAAATGAAAATATTGTGCTTTACGAACTCTTTTTTTAAATATATATATATATATATATATATATATATATCTTTTTTTTTGTTCTTGATTTTTTTTTTTGTTGCTGTTTGTTAACTTGCAGAATTGATGGCGCGCTATTGATGTGTAATTGGTTCTACAGTCTGATAGGCGCACTTGCGGTTAGTGTAGTGCTGTTACTATTTGTTGCACGAAATGCACAGGACTGTGTGAATGTGTACAGGGTGAATTTAGAGACACGCCGTACAACTTCACCGCTTCTTTTCTTTCTTTTTGCCTTTGCTCTTCTTTCTCCTGTCCTCACCACTCACAATTTTTTTCTTTTTTTCCCCTTGTAACCAACCCTACGTGTATGCTTGCTTGCTCTATTTTATGTATTTTATGTACTTATGTATGCATTTTTTTTTTCTCGCTTTTATTATTATTATTATTTTTGAATAATACATTTATTTTCATAGTTTGTTGAGCAGTGTGGTGGCGTATGCGACGCTGTGCGGGAATCCACTGGTCCTCATCGCTCCTGCGATGGTCTCGTCACGCACCGCTTTCCCGTTCCAGCGGATACTTGTGCACGAGTGAGCGCCTGTGTGCGTCCCTGCGCATTCCCTCTGTGTCCTTTGCTTTGCCGCGGTCAAACACACACGAGGATCTCGCGTATGCCTCGTGCCCCATCTGCGGCACCGTCGCGCACATGTGCGATATGCTCACGCACCTCACGATTGCCCATCGCGAGTTGAATCCGGACCACTGCCGGCGAATATGTCGCGATCGTCTTGCGCTCTACAAGCACGTGATTGGCGTTCCGCTGGAGAAGTTGGAGACAAACTCTTCCCGGCGGCGCGTGCTGGACTTTCTGCCAACCGTTTTGCCTAACGGATATCTGTGCAACTGGTGCGAGACAAAGCGCGACGTGCACGCCACGCGCGATCGATTTCTCCGCCACGTGGCGGATGCCCACGCGGAAATTGATTTGGATGAAATCGAGGCGCTCGTCCCGCTGCTCCCGCGCGCGCCGGAGGACAGCGGCGACACAAACACTGCGCTGCCCACGCGGCGCATTGCCAATGCGCCCGTTGCGGCCGCCGAGGCATTCACTGCCGTCCCGCTGCCGCCGCGACAGGTTGGCATTTCCGTTCCGCGCACTCTGGACCGCGCGGAGAGGGCCGCGGAGGAATCGGATGACTTTCCGTGCGAGCTCTGCGGCCGCGCCTTTCTCAGCGAGGCGGATCTCCTGCAGCACCTCGAGACGCGGCACCCGGAGGGAACCGCGGCGGCCCCGGCGAGCGGCGGAACGTCGAGTGCCGTCGCGGAGGTCGCGGAGTTCACATCGCGCGAGGCAACGCTCGGAGGCGATCAGCGCATTCACGTGCTGTGCGACCTTTGCCCGTCCTCGCGCGTGTACACAAGGCCGTCCGCGCTCTTCTCGCACATACGCTTCAAGCACCCGGGCGAGGACGCGGCGTACCACGTGGACCGACTGATTCGCGCGCAGGACAAGGCCCCGTCCTTTGTCTGCGGTGTCTGCAAAAAGGCCTTCGCCTCCGCCTCCGCGCTGGACGGACACTTCAAGAGCAAACACGCGGAACTGGCGGCCGAGACCACCGCGGAAGGGGGACGTGTCGCAATGAGTAACTCCTGGTGGTGCCACGATTGCGAAAAGGGATTCGCCTCCGCAAAGGGTCTGCATGGACACATGCAAAACAAACACGGACTCTCCTCACAGAGTCACCCGTGCCCAGCGTGCAAACGTGTCTTCTGCGATGTCTTCTCACTCGAGGAGCATATTACGCTGCTTCACAAAACGATTAGTCTCGGCGATTTGGGCCTTCAGTCGCACGCACGATGTCCAAAATGCGAGCGATGCTTCCTCAGCTACGAAGATCTCCACCGCCACGCAGTGAAACACCACAAGAAAGACCCGCGAGACCCTGTGCGACAGTTGGAGTCGCCATCGTCAATGTCATCAAATGCCACTGACGCGGCGCAGCCGAATGCGGCATCGGCGGTAAAGGCGGAACCGCAGGGACCGCGCAAAGTGAAAAGACGCAAAAAGAGTGAAGCCGAGGACGCCAATGCTGCCCCTTGACCCATATCATTTGAAGAATCTTTCTGTGTTTGAGAGAGGGGGAGGGAGAGTGGAAAAGAAAAAAAAAGAAGATACACAATGCAGTAACGAATTACATTGAATTCGCACAAAGCGAATGAAGATCACACGCAAGAAAAAAAAAAAAAAAACATAAAAACACAGATGGATTGGTTTTTTTTTTTTTTTACTTATTTACTTGAGAAAATGCCAATGCACAAATGAAGGCGCTCTGCACTGAGATTTCATAAGTGGGTGTGAGGGTGGTTTATCATCTTCATTGCTTATGCAACGGTTTAGAGTAGTTTCGATGTTTCGTTTTTTTTTTTTTTTCGTTTTGTTTTCTTCTACGCCAGATATGACCGAAGGAAAGTGAAAGAGCCTCTATCCAAGTGTATTTATATTCTTCTTGTCCTTTTCCACACTCCTTCTGTCTCTCTCTCTTTATCTCTCTCTCTCTCTCTCTCTCTTTTATGTCTCTTTGTTTAATGACTGTTCTCTTCATGGACAGGCTTTGGGTGGGCTTGCTGCGCGCCGCTCGCGACAGCCCTCCGCGAACTGTTTGCCGTTCTCGCCCGGCAGCGGCGGTCGGTTGCAGAGCTCAAGGCCGCCGCAAAGACAGTGTAGCGCCCGGTGGGGATACTTTAATGGCGCAGCGACGTGGCGGCCGCGCAACGCGAGCACGACGCACTGCTCGAGTTGCTTGATGTGCGCAAAGCACTGCGACGCAATGGGTACGCGGGGGATCTCGCGGTGGACGTGCAGCGCCTCGGTACAACAATTGCGAAGGTCCGCCTAGCTGCACGAGCTGCACGTGTCTTCACGTGCTTGCCGCTGCCGTCGAGAGCTCACCAGAGGCGTAGGCCGCAAGTAAACGATGAGAGTTTCCGAGAGTCATAGTAGTATGTGTAGAGTGCACTCTATTGCGTCTGGACAAAGGAGGAAGAGAATGGTATCCTGAGCCTCTTTTTGTATCTTATGCTTGGCAGTCCAAGATGTACAAATCGTTTTGCTTATGTTGCCGTTTCTTATTTGATTATTCTTTTTCTTCCTCTCCTTATTCATTCTATGGATTTGAAGGAACCTTAGAAAAGTATTAGCGAAGAAAGGAGCAGAGCGAATATCCGCGGCGCCCAGATCTCGCCAAGACTTCTTTTCCTTCCCCCTGAACTCTCCGTGCAGTGTGGACGGACGTGTGTGGTGCCTTCACATTACACTCGCCTTTCTTAAAGCCCCGAACTGAAGCAACAAGAAGAATAATAATAGAGCAACCCCCCCAAAAAAATTCAACTAAAAAGTAAAGGGCACACACACACACACACACACGCAACGCATTCACGGAAAGAACGTTTATATATATATATACCTTGGTAGAGGAGGGGTTACAGAATGAATGCACACTGGAAACCACGTGGCGGGGCGCAGGCGTCGCTTGGTATTGTCAGTGCTGTAGAGTTTGACCCAGATGTGGAACTGCTTTGGGTCAGCGACAGCTTTGGCCGCTTAATGAGCTTTTCGACGCAAAGCCAGACGGATAACCTCACATGGGCCACCTATTCGTCTTTTTCTGCCTCAGCACGACCCGTGTCCGGTATTTTCTTTCTTCCCGCAGGTGACGAAAAGGTTGTGACGGTGGCAGATCACAATTGCATTCGCGCTTATAAACGCGGTGGAACGCCGTACCTGTGCTACCCGTTACACCCCGACACACAAAACTACATTGATCTCTTCCAGGTGTGTGATAAAACAGGAGTTCTCAGTCTTGTTGGTAACGTCGGCCTTACGCGACTTGTGCTTGGTGAGTCTGGTATTTACCACACTGGGACAGTGCCGCTTGGCGAGTCGAAAGTCGTGTCGCTGCGCCAGACGGAGGATTGGATTGTGACGGGCAGTACATCTGGCAGCATTTTTGTGCGGGATGCGACAGATATGAGGGTCGTGGGGCAAATTGCTCCGTCACGAAACCGCGTACTTGCGATGGATGCTTACGACAATACAGTTGTTGCGGCTGTAATGGAGCGGAGCATGACAAGTTCTGTGCGAGTCTATGATGTGCGTAAACTAGACGACCCTGTCACCACTATTGGAGGTATTATGTCTGACAGTATTTCGCAGATACGGCGATACCGTGATTCATTCGGCGTCTCTGCTGATCGCGCTTTTGTACTCACCTCGCATGGGTTTAACATTGTGCAAATGGGTCAATCAGCACCTGTCTTCAGCTCAGCAGGTATTCTCGATGACGTTTTTACGTGTGTGGCTGTCTCGCCTACTCAAATGTGTGCCGCTATTGGCAACGACAAGGGTTACTTTATTGCCCTTGCCCATCCTGCAACTCGTGAAGATTATGTGATGTCGCGCTTTGAACAGCCTCGGCGCCCGGCGAATCCCGTCTTTACGAGTAGCTGGGCGGAGAACCAGGAAGGTGACACAGAGGCTTTTTTTGAAGAAACCGTTCCGCAAGAAGAACTTGCGTCGAACTGGCCACCAGAACAGTACATGATTCTCTCTGTCGCACCACCTGCACGATGCCTAAACTTGGATTCGCGGTCAATTGTGCACAATCACTGGGGATTCGTGCGCTCGGACTCGTACCTGCCAGACCCGAAGGACAAACTCGCTTCAAATCTGCCGAATCCGTATCCGCTGAATGTTGAGCTCGGGGATGACCCGGCTCGTGTGCAACGGCTGCTGCTTGAGATTAAGAAGGAGCAGAAGCGCCGATACTTCGGCTTCCGCGGAACGGCGACCGGTGAGTATGCCCCACTGGAGGCGGCGAATCAAGTGTGCTACAGTTCCCAGCACCGATTCGACTGGAAGATGTACAATGGAATCCCACGCAAGATTGTGGGCCTTGACAACAGTTTTCCAGAGTGTTGGATTACTCCCTTGCTCCAGTCATTATATCTCTGTCACTCACCTGAGTTTCCTGTTTGCCGTGTGCTTCTGCGGCATATCTGCACACGTGAGTACTGTGTTGCATGTGAGACGTCTTTTGTCTTTGCGAATATGATGGTAACTTCAGCCTCTGGATTGAATCCCATTGTACAAGTTGCAAATCTTATTCGTACTATGCATAAACTTCCCACATTGGCACCATTATTTGAGCCACTCAAATCACGTGATGATGCGGTGAAACGAATGCATCTGGCACAAGAATTGTTCCTTGAAGCTCTTCACAGAGGCCTTCAGGACGAAAAGGAGTTTCACTTTATGGAACACACGCAACCGAGCGCGGACTATTCAAACTCCATCGCGACGCTATTCGGAACAGAGTTTTCTTCTGGTGGCAAGGTCCATGTTGAACCTCAATTCTATTGGGATGTTCCTTCCTCGGCGCTGAAAGTGAATGAGGGATTGCAGCACCTTTTGAAGCAGCTTGAAGGGTACAATGACCAGGTTCAAATTAAGCGACTTCCACCGATCATTGTACTGAGATTAAATCCCGAGGGAGGAACATTAAAACCACCACGATGCCTTCGTATCTCACGCGAGTCAAAAGAGGATTCTAATTATGTGTTAAGCAGTAACGTAATTCATCTTTCAGACGACGCGGAAGATCCGGGGCACTTTGTGAGTCATCAAAGGATTGACGATGACCGCTTTAGTCTTGTGAATGATTATCGCGTCACTGTGCCAATGGAGGAGGATGAGCTAGAGAGATTTATACCGGCTCTTCGCAATCGTACCGTGGTGACCTATTACGCCTTGGACAAGCTCAGGGCTCCACCGTACTGCCAACATGAGGGGAATCGTACACCAAACTTGTTTGAGACGTTTGGCCCATTATTGATCAACGATGTCTTTGCAGGTCCGTTGCGTAATCCCAACGTTCCATGCTTCTTGTCGCCATTAGTTTCACACTTTGATATCAAACCAAAGGATCTTGTGGCCATAGATGCTGAATATGTGGTACTGGATTGGGTGACGAGCCGGGATAGTGAGTTGGAGTTATATGGGGGACAGCCGCGAAAGCCACACATGGCACTCGCGCGACTGAGCTGTGTTCTGAGCAGCACACCGGGTGATGAACGGACCATCGTGGACGACTACGTGCACACACCAGAACCGATTGAAGACTACGTGACGCAGTACAGTGGTATCCACCCTGGTGATCTCGATCCACTTCGGTCGACAAAGTCTTTAACGGCCCTCAAAGCAACGTATCTGAAACTGCGCGCAATGACGGACCGTGGTGTCATGTTTGTTGGGCATGGTCTCCATCAAGACTTTCGAGTTTGTAACATCGCAGTCCCACCGGACCGGATGATTGACACTCTTTTGTTGTTTCACAGACCTGGCGGGCGGTACCTCTCACTACGCTTTCTCGCTTACCATGTCCTAGGAGAGCGTGTGCAGGAGGTGGAGCACGACTCCATTGAAGATGCTCGTACGTCTTTGCGACTTTATCGCAAATATCAGGAAATGGTGTCTGAGGGCACCTTTGAGGCGGTGCTTGATCGGCTACTCGCCACCGGGGCGGAGACGAGTTGGTACGTTCCGGAGGGACGTGACGTCTTCTGCACGCCGACGGCATTGATGGGGATGAGCGAGTCGCCCACATTTCCGCCGGTCGTAACACCCGGCACGAGGGCAAGCGACTGTGACAGTACAGCGTCGCCATTGTAAAAACACGGACAAAGAATTTGGATGAAAAAAAAAAAAAAAGTAAGAGGGGTATGGAAAAAAGGAGAAAGAGTGAGTGAGTGAGGGAGAGGGAGAGAGGTCGAGTAGAAGGATAATTCAAGTCTCAACAACAACGGCAAGAACGACAGAAATACTGCATTTGGTTGAAATAGCTCTCTTTCGAGGTTTTCCATTCAAAAGGCAAAATAAAGACAACAACTACAACAGCAACTATAGGGAAATCTGGGAATCAATATAGAGATTACCGTTATGCAATATATCAAACTATTGCTTCCTATTATTATTATTATTATTAATTTTTTTTTCTTCCCAATCTTTTTATTGACAAATTTACATTTTACTTTGGTGTAGTTGGTAGATTCTGTATTCTTACTGTACATATAGGTTTATATTTATATTTATATATTTCCTCGAGGTGACACGAAAATTGGGTCCATGATCACACGTGACTTGCAGGCTGAAGTACCGCGGTGCAGTCAGGGGTATGTGACCCCGGGCGGAATTCGCGTGCAGTGTTCCCGTGATTGGACGAAGCAGCACCCGCTTGAGGGCGATGGACTGAGGCCACTTCTTTATATGTACCTGTGGAAAAAAAATACCGGAAGCGAGAGTTGGCTCAAGCATGTCCGCCTACCTGACACTGTCGTGTACGAGCACAACTTCCCAAGGGCGTGGTACACCTACGACAGAGATAGCAGGGAGATTAACAAACACCCTGGCAAGATGCTGGATGCACAATCCATATATCAGCACTTCAGCAAAGCTCCAGGGGGCTGTGAGGTGGTCGCACTGTTTCTCTCGACCTGCACGCAGGGTGAAGGATATATGAACAACTCAACGTCGGAGGAAAATGTAGGCGATCTTATTACGTATGTTGAATACTTCACCGCTGTGACCCTACGTGAATTTCTCTTTACCCAAACCAGGAAGCCGGATGGTATTTTACAACAGTTTGTTTTGCCTAAAAGTGAGACTACTCTGCGTCATAATGCACAGATGGAGGTCGCATGGTCACCGCTTGCGACGACTGTCTACAAACGCACCAATCGTCATCGCCTTGATGACAGTCAATTGCCTTTGCACATGCGCGCGGCAACGTTTGACGGGGACCGTCACCTAAGCGAGGACTCACTTGTGGCAGACGAGATAAAGGCACGATTAGGGCGCATTTGCCGTGAGGTGGTGGACCACGTGTACTACACGGAGCGTAAACTCATTACACGACTTGTTGTAAACTTTAAGATAGACGATGAGAACCGTCCGTGGTTGTTGTGGTGCACTTCTGTACGTGTGTCAAGCGATAGCTTTAACCCGAGCAATCTCTGCGTTCCTGTGCTGCTCTCCATGCGTACGGAAATCCTCAACGATGGGTCCTCCACCCGCGACCGCACTCTTTCGAAGTGTGCGCGCCAGCGGCATCTCCTCACGATGGACAAGCAGCTATTCGCGCTATCCCGTGATTACGAATTCGGACTGCGCTGCAACGCATCACATCTTCGCGAGGCGCAGCGCCTTGGTTTATTCTCGGAGAGCAGTGCCGGGAGTATCCACACAAATTGTGTAACGCCGTACCCATTACAGGCAGCCTCGCGCTACTTTGGTAACTCGGCGCAGTTGCGCCATTCCAAGCGCAGCCTGGAGTCGGCAAAGCGACCGAGTTCGCAGTTGGGTATGCCAGACCATTCCCACCGGCTGACAAGAGTGGCGGAGAGTATGGAGGACAATGTAAAAGAAGAACTCACCGCCCTCGCGCTCGACGCGTGGTACAGTGTGTACTCCTCCCTCCTCTCGGATCAGCCGAATCTCATGCCGACGCGACACATTGTGCTCTCGGAGCCGCTGATGGTACTGCTGCAGCCGGAGGAGCTCGACCGGCTGCTGGACATCCTCAGCCTCACGCGGGAAAAGGAGCTGTCAGACGCCGAGGAGAAGGCGGCGCCGAGTTCCGAGAATCGCTTCGTCGTGCGGCCAGGCGCTCTGTGCCCGGGGCGCAGTCTCGAGCGCCCGGTGATAAAGGCAGAGCGCGACGTCAGAGAGTTTTTCAGTGAGGTGTTTGCGAACAGAGGGGAAGAGATTGTGCAGGCGTTTTCGGCGAACAAGCAGTGGGGTTATTGAGGGTATTGGAAGTGTCTCGGGCTCTCAGCTCTCGCTTCCCCTCCTCCCCACAATGGGAATTGTGCGGCGGATAAAGAGGAAGGGACGACGTCCGCCTAAACGCACACACACACACACGCACACACTCACACACTCACTCACAGAAAAAAAAAGAAACAAAAAAAAATGAACAGTATGTACTTGTCAAAGTGAAGATGTTTCGTCCTTCTACTTCTTCAAAATGGAGAACAAGCGGTGTAAGTTTTCTTTAAGATGGAAAAAGAAAAGAAAAATAAAAGCACAAGAACCCAAAGGAATGAATGTACACAAGCACACACGAGCGCCACAGTTCCGGTCGTAAATATGCATTTGAGGCTCGTTTACTCAGTCACTTTTTCGTGTTTTGTTTTTTTTTTGTAGAGATTTTTTTTTTATTATTTGCTTTATTTTTACATTCTTTTAGAGTTGCACGAATTTAAGAACTCTGCTTTTTTTTTTTTTGTTTCTTTTTCTCCGATCTTTTCTTGTTTTTTATGTTTGATGTACTACACACACTTAAAAAAAAAAACACTTACCTGTGGAAAGGTAGGACAGGAAGACAGGGTGTGTTACACCTCGTAGTGTGACAGTCCCTCAGGATTATATGTCACTGTTATGTTCTCCCGGAGGTCTACCAGAGCGTATCACAAGCGGTAACACACTGTATTGCCTCTCGCGTGTTGGCGATCGTGCTTACTACACACCGCATGGCTATCTCATAGAAGACACGTTGTACTGCTGGTGCGTCAATACGGAGAGTGAAACAGGCCGTGTCTTTTTTTCGAACTGCGGGGGACTTGGGGAGTGCTGGGCTCTTCCCGATGTCTTCAGCGAAAACTATAGAGTGGCGATTGCGGAGCTGCACAGCAGTGCCAGTCGGACTCTCTCTTCGCCCCCGTCTCCGTCACCGCTTACGCACACTTCCTCCAGCCGCGCAGTGGCTTTTATCGACGAGGAACCTCGCAAACCAGGTCCCGCACGCAAGTTATTTTCACTTTCCTCTCCTTCGCCGCATCATCGGCCTTTGCCTCCGTCTCCGCCATCGCCGTCGCTGGACATGTGCGCGAAGGACACGGCATACCTGCGCGAGTTCGGCAATGCCGAGAGCGCGCCCTCACCGCAGGCGCCCGGGACGGACCAAACACCACTGGTTCGGCAACTGCGCGAGTCGGTGGATGCGTACGCTGACGAAGTGGCGGAATTGCGTCGCCGACTGGAAGAGGAGAAGCGCCTGGCACTCGAAAAGGAGTTTGCACTGGTGGAGGTCGAGGAGTGGATGGTGAACATGCGGCTGCGCATGATGGATGCCCTCGAAACCAGAGCGCCAAGGTAATAAATTGTTTCATCGAAAGAAACAAATTATTGGGCTCTGGTGTGTTTTATTGCTCTCACCTCTTCTCTCATTAATTGAAATTTTTTGGCCTAACGGGCCGAAGCGAAATGATGGAGTAGGTTTAACGAGTGCGATGGCTTAATTATGAAGTGTGTAAAGGTTGTGCACTGAAATATGTGAAAGATGTTTACAAAATTTGGCTCAATAGGACACCAACGACAGGAACAAAACAAAAAAAATGGAACAGTAAAATATACCGTTTTTTTTTTTTGTTGGATTTATTGCTTTAGTCCTTTTGAAAGAACACTGATTATATGCCGTATGTGGCGCCCTTTGAGTAATTATTGGGATCATCATTTACTTTTGCTGAAATATATATATATATTTTTATGCTTTTGTTTTTTCGCGTTGTTTTTGGTGCATGTTTGCTTCTATTGTACCGTGCACTATAAATGTGCGTGAGAAGGTTTAACCACACGTTCCTGCTTATCGGATGAAACCGTTTGGCGCCTCTGGCGTTGAGTATCGCGGCACTATTGCGAGCCGCAGTGACGCGGCCTTTGTCGAGCCGGTCGTGCAGGCGCATGGCTATACAGAGCCGCAGCTGACCTCGCCGCAGTTCTTCGCCGTCGTCATGGCCGCTTCCGCCGCAACGTCGTGTGTGCGCCGGCCGATTTCGCGTTTGGAGTCTTTTTCGTTTTTAGCCGACGTGCCTGGCGAAGGCAACCGCGTCTATGCCTCTGACAAGCGCGCGCACTTTTTCCGCACGCTCTTCCGTGTGCGTTGGCTCTCCGGCGCCTCTGTGCTGTGGGGGACGGCCGAGTACGCCTTTCTCCTCTCCGCCTTTGCCGCGCTGCGCGAGCGGGTGCCCGGGGGGGACGGCGCGCGCGGGTTTGCCGCCGGCGCCCTCACCGGCGCCGCGTACGCCGCGCTCCGCCACCCGCGCGACGTCCTGCGCGCGACCGCCGAGGCGGAGCCGCGGCTCGGCAGCGCCGGGGGCGTCCTGCGCGCGGCGCTGCGCGAGCGCCCGGCTGTGCTGCGCACTGTGTACCGCGGCTTCGCGCTCGCCGCCGCCGGGCGGGCCGCGCAGTGCGGGGCGCAGTTTGGCGTTTACAACGCGGCGCGGTACGACGGGGCGGGGCGCGGGACACTTTTTCTTTTTCTGTACTGTCACGCCGGGGCCGTGCTCGGACTGCTGCTGCAGTACCCGCTCCTCGCGGCCAGGCAGCAGCTCCACATGCGCAACCGCGAGGTGCGGGGAAAGGCGCACTCGTACCGATCCCTCATCGCAGAGCTGCGCGTGCGGCACGGGATCACAAAGATATTTGATGGATTCTTTAGCACTCGCCCGGTCCTCAACGCAGTCCCTGTTGCTCTGCTCATGACTCTCTACGACACATGGGCGCGGCGCTACACGGAGTATTTGAATCCAGAGCTCAAGCGCGTACACGCAACAGCAGACCAGTGGCTCTCTAGCACACACACATCGCCATACGCCGCAACGCTTCCAGATTATGAATTCGCACGAAGATGATGACAGCATAAATGAAAAAAACAACAACAACAAGGGTGAGCTATCGATGGAAAGAGAATGGACGACAACTGTTTTTTTTTTTTTTTACTGTTGCTCTCTTTCTCTCATTTTTTTTTTTGCCTTTGATTGCGTGCCTATTTAGCTATATTTAAAATCATCTTAATATCGTCCTAATTGCTTCATTTATGTTTTTTTTTTTTTTCGTCGTTATCTTTTTATCTCTATGCGCCTATTTATTTATCCATATATATATATATATGTATATATATGGATAAATAGATGTTTGTTGTTCATATGCGATGAGCGATAGAGTTTCCTGAGCGGACGGAGTGTTGCCATCGGGTGCGATGGAGTGTAACGCCCTGTCGTCCGATAGGCGCGCACGGAGATATGTGATTGTGCTGCGCTCTCCTAAGGCCGTGTAAGTGCGGGAGCCAACAGTGAAGCGGATGAGGGTGCGAGAAGGTGCACTGCGTCCGCATTTGCTTTGGTCGTATCATTGACCTCAGGTGGACTCGACAAGTGCGAGGGTGAACTTGCGGTGCAATAGTACGACGCGTTTTGCCAAAGTGACTGTTGATGCCAAACTGAACAAATGGGGCACAAAGGCAATGTCTGTGCTCGGCCTGTCAGGGAAGATTAGAAAAAAAAAAAAGTGTGTGTGTGTGTGGGAGGGGGGGGGGGGGAATGACTGTATACGGTATTTCACCGTTTGTGAAGTTTGGTCATCATTGATTAGAGGGGGGAAGCATAACACAAAGAAAGGAGGGAAATTGGCCAGTTGCATTTACTCCGTACTATTTGCGCCCGCTATTTCTACTTACCGTTTTTTTGCGTCTATACTTTGGTGTACTATTCGTGCGCTATTTTTTTTTATATTTTTTTACTTATTTTATGATGAATCCGTTTTTTTTTTTTTTTGTGACTTTATTAGGCAATGTGACTAAGCATTGTTGCTGCTTTTTTTTTATGTTGTTGTTGTTATTGTTCTCTTTGGTTAGAAACCTAAATAGTCACCGAAATATATATATATATATTTCCTTTTTTTTTTTAGCTACGTGACATAAGCGTGTAAAGTTGCTGATTTTAGGAGGGAGAGGGTGCCTTTGTTGGCGGGCATGGACTTTTTGAGACGTGCCTACACTGATACCAAATTGCGCTTTCACGTCACAAAGCTTCTATCTGCAGCTTCTGCTCAATCCGGGCAACTATCAAAAGAGTGTATCGATCTCGCGCAGGAACATCCTGATCATGTAATAGCTGTACTGTGCGATAAATTAAACATCATGCAGCCTAAGGAAGCCTATGCATACCTTTTGCTCTTAGAGAAATTTGTAGATTCGTGCAGCTATTCCTTTCACGTAGCGATGGCACGTGAGTACACGCTCCAGGAAAAGTTAGTGAACTTAGCCGTCATGCGGGTGGAAAATAGTAACCAGCGGCAGGCGCGTCGTCTCGCCCGGTTGACTGTTCTGGAATACTCCCGAATGTTTGCGGACGACGAAAACCTCAGCAGCCTCTCTCTGCTCGCGCGTGCAGTGGAGAAGCAGACGGGACGGAACTTGGTGCGGTGCATCCAGGTAGAGCCCCGGAGCGTTTCCTTTCAGGAGCCGCGCCCGGAGGACATTGTTCTCATAAGCCCTGTGGATCGCAGTGCGTATGTCTCGCCAATCCCTCAGCGGCGCGTCTCGTGGTCTTGCCACGTGTGCACTTTTATCAATCGCTCCACCTCGAGTCGCTGCTACGCGTGCCACACGCCGAAGCCGACGCGCTCCCCTTCGCCGCCGCCGCCGCAGTTGGCTCACGGCGCAGAGGTCCCGCGCGCGGCGGGGATACTCAATGGAACCGTTTGCGCTCGCGGCGGCGACTCGGCGAGTGCGGAAAGCGAAGGAGCGCTGCAGAAGGAGGCGTCGATTCTCGCAGGCGTGGCGACCCCTGGGGCGAACACTAACCCAAGCGCTGCACACGTCCCTGCACCATTAGGTGAGACGGTCCACAAGCCACTCTCCTCTTGATAGTGGACTGGAGTGCAGGCTGGGCGGGGTCGCGCCGTGGCGTGGAGAGCATCAATCCGGATGGTACTGCTTCCCCCTTATAATAGGATGACTCTCATTTGCACAAAAGGAGCCATACACGCACACACACACACATACACAGACACAAGTTAAGATTGAAAGAAAACGAGAAAAAGAAATAATACAGTACAAGGAATAATAAAATTGGGACAATTGAATGTAAAAGGAATTATACGAAAAGATAAGTTCAAGCATACACTTTCTTAGGAGGAAGATGGTGCTTTCTGTGTTGTCGTATTGGATGCGCCCTACTGTATTAAGGTTATATATATATATATATATATATATATATATACTCATCCGGCAATTTTGGTGGAGTAAGTATACTGGAAAGCAAATGCAATTTTTTAGTTTAACTATTTTTTTATTTACTATTGGAGACGCTCACTTGTGTCTCTTGATAGGAGTCTGCTTCGAGAGAGAAAGAGAGAGCGAGAGAAAGAGAAGGAGGAAGAAAGAAATGTGAAAGGAAAAGTGTATGTCGAGGTATCTTTACAACTAAATGCTTTCCTCCCTCCCCCTCCCCTCAAAACAAACAAACAAACAAACAAAAAAAAGGTTTCACGCACAAGCATGAGCCTTACGCCCGTCGAGGCGATTGCATACTTGCAGCAGTTTCTGCACGACCCAAGTGCAAGATTTTATGTTGTTCCCTCCTCTGTCGACGTCAACGCTGCCGCGGAAGCCAATGACTTTATGGAGAGTTGTTGGCGTTCGTCCCTACCTGGCGAGCGGAGACGGCACACCTCTCCTCTCCCATCGCCTGTGGCAAAGAATCCAGAAGTTACAACTTTACCGCTCCCGAATGTGAGTAAAGAGGCAGACAGGTTTGCGAACATTGTGCATTATGATTCCCCGTCATTAGATTTACCGGAAACGGGTGCTGTGGGCAGTTTTTTTACCTCTACCGTTTTACCAACTAAAGCCGACGCTGTTGAGCGCCGTGGTCGAAATGGAGTAGCATGGGTCGTAATGTGAAGAGTGGAGACGGACATGCAAGTGTATCTTGACTAGTGCTGATAGCGTATCTACAATATAAAATATAGCACACGGATAGAAAATGAATGGTAAGAGATTGTAGAAATTGTGTCCCTGCTCAAATTGTTTTTATGCTTTTTGCGTAAGTGTGATTCTCTATGCGTTTTAATCCATAAATAATTTTTTGGTGGGTTTCTTGTTTTTTTTTTTTTTTTTTTGTTGTTGTTGCTATGAAAGACTTTTTCGTGGAGTTACATTTGTTTTTATGATATTTCTTTACTATTGCTTTCTTTTTTTTTTTTTCAATGGACTGTGCGGTATCGAAGTGAACAAATTTTTAGCGTTTGCCGATGCCAAAGGAATCTCGCAGTGTTCCGATGGGCGTCATCACCGCCGAGCCGCTTCACGCGGCGTCGAAGAAACTGAAGTTTGCCACTCAAGTCACAACTCCCGGAAAGTCCGAGACGCGGAAGAAGTCCAAAAAGACGGAGACCACCGGTCTCAAGACGGGTGGCGGGCAGAGTGGTATGGTCTTCAACAAGGGGTTTGGTCAACACATTCTCAAAAACCCACTTGTAATTGCCGCCATTGTGGAGAAGGCAGCCATTAAGCCCACGGATGTGGTACTTGAGATTGGACCTGGTACAGGGAATCTCACGGAGAAACTTTTGCAAACGGCAAAGAAGGTGATTGCCTTTGAGGTGGACCCTCGAATGGTGGCGGAGCTGAACAAGCGATTTCAAGGCACACCACTGGCAGCGAAACTGCAAGTAGTGCGTGGAAATTGTCTCGAACATGAGTTTCCTTATTTTGACAAGTGCGTAGCCAATGTACCGTATGCAATTTCATCAGCCTTAGTCTTTAAGCTTTTAAAGAAGCCGACATTTAAGTGTGCAGTGCTCATGTTTCAAAGAGAGTTCGCCCTTCGCGTGTGTGCCCAGCCGGGCTCAGAGGCGTACTGTCGCCTCTCGGTGAACTCACAGCTCCTCGCACGGTGCAGTCATCTCATGAAGATCAGCAAGAACAGTTTTAACCCGCCGCCTAAGGTGGAGTCGAGTGTCATTCGACTTGACCCAAAACATCCGCCACCCGATGTGGACTTTGAGGAGTGGGATGGGCTTGTACGCCTCATTTTCAATCGAAAGAATAAAAAGGTTTCATCTATCTTTCGTACTAAAAATGCAGTTAAAATGCTTTACGAGAAACACTGCAGTTATCAGAAGATGGAAGGATCAGATAATGTTAAAAGTCCAACGGAATTTAATGAATTTCTCGAGTCGGTGCTGCAGGATCCAATCTTTAACAAGCGCGCGCGCATGTTGGACCAGGAGGCCATCATGGATCTCCTTTGTCAGTTCACAAAGAATGGCATTCACTTTGTATAGTCAAACTGGACTCCGCGTTATTAATGTCCTTGGATATTGCTAATAAATACATACGTGTAAGACTTTTTCCACACAGCCCAACTCCAAATGCAAATTTTATTTCTTGAAGGTTGTGCAGTGATGTCCCTCCCTGAGAACATTTTCTCATTTATTTATTTTTTGTTTTGTTTTCCTGTTGGTTCAATTAGGATTCAATCTTTGCGTTTTACCGCTTTTTTTTTGTTTTTCCCCATTTTTTGACCTTCTGTGCAGAAACCAATAAGTAACTTTTTTAAAAAAAAAGGACGTAATTATCCTTTTTCCTTTTTGTGTGTATTTTCCCCGCTGTTGTACTAAGCATCCATGTTGCGGCATCGTGTTTTATTTCCGGTGATGAATCGTGGCTTCTCACCACTCCAACAGCCTCAGCGACGCTTTGCTGATAAAATTGCTGTCGGTTCGTGTGCAGCCTTTTCGACGAGTGTGACAACGCTGGGGGTCTTTCACCTTATTGTAACGCCTGTAAGTGCAATGATAGCAGCCGCGACGATATCCGCTGCGACGGCGAGTGGCGCGCTGGTGGTCCTTGAGGGGGCCAAAAACGAAGGCGGCTCAACACTTGGTGCCGTTATCGGTGTTTTCTTTGGGGCCATGGGTGGGTTTTATGCGAAGTCGTCAAAGGAACCGTGGCGAAAGTGATTCGGATTTGTACACACAGAAACAAGTACGCACACACACACAGAAGTATACATATACATATATATATATATATATATATATATATGTATATATATTATATGTTGAGAGGTGGAAGAGAGTGAGAGACTGATTAACTATAGTGCTCGCACTATTTATTATATATATATATATATATATTTGTTCTAATTTTGTATGTCTGGTGCTACAATGCTTTCTTCTTTATTTGTTTATTTTACAGAGTGTATCATCCTTTCTTTATGCATTTTTTAGTTTTACTTGCACAATAAAGGCAGGTGTGCTGTTTTTTTTTTCTGTTTTTTTTTTTGTTTGTTTGTTTAGCATCATCGTTTATCGGTGTGGACGCCGCAGAGCACCTGCGTCTCTAGTTTAGTTGAAGCATTCCCCAACATTTTTACGCATAAGACTATAGGCCAAGAACATAAAAGAGGAAAAGTCACATATTGGGAGCGATGCTGCAATTAAGTGTGGCCCGTCTAGCGGCGATGGCTGATCTTTTGGAGACTGTTCGTCGCACGCCTTCGTTTCTCCGCCACATGCCCCCAACTGTTTACCTCACCTGTGACTTTGCGGCTGCGCAGCGCCACGCGACATTTCTGGTCGACGCGAGTGCCGCGCCCGAGCCGCCGCTCTCCCACTGTGCGTATGTCCTCTCGTCCACTGCCGCTGCCGACGAGCGCTTCCGCTCTGCGACGAGTGTTCTTTTCGGCGTTCCCCGTGCGCGCGACGCGGCCGCTGCGGCGACGTTTGCAGATGCCGTTTTGCCGCACGCGCTCTCGCGTGCTGGGCTGTGCGTTCCGCGCGATGGCCTTGCGACACTTGTGCTGCCGGAATTTGACCCATTCGCCGGCCACGCGGTGGCGGCACTGCGCGAGCGGCTGCCGTCGCTGTCCATTACGTGTGGGCCCCTCGCGGCGGCGTTTCTCTCCGACCGCGCGTTCTTCGCTGAGGCGCTGCGTGCGCTTGGTGATGCCATTGGCGAAGAGACGGCCTTTGCGGGCGTTCCCGCCTCTGCGCTGCGCGTTGTGCGCGCGGGGGCGGCGGTGGCGATTGGGGATTCGCGGGAACTGCGCGCGGGCACCGGCGGCGACGCGGGCGACGGCGCGCCGCTCTTTCTGTACGACTCGGCCTTCCGCGCGGTCCTCGCGGGCCCCTCCGCCGGGGCGCGCTGTGCCTTTGCGCAGGCCCTTGGCGCCGCCGGGGCCTCTGCGGCCGCCGGGGCCGAGCTGCCGGTGCCAGGTTGGCTCGCGGCAGAGCGGCCCGGCAGCTCGCCACTCCTCCGCGCGTTCCGCCCAGCGGACGATGCGCGGCGTGCGGCAGCGGCGCTTCGGGAGTTTCCCGACGCGCAGAGGGTTCTTGCAAGTTGTTACGGCGAGGCGCCCGGCGGGCCCGACGCGTGCGCCGAGCGACTGAGCGAAGGCGCCGCGCGGCTCGAGCGGCTCCGCGCGCGCCTCGCCAGGCGACTCGCGACAGACACCACGCGGGACATGCAGCGCTGGAGCAGAGCGCTCGAGGAGAAGATCGCTGCGGAGATCGCACTCACAGAGGACACGCAAGGCAAGGGCGAGGCGAGCAGCGCGGTCAGAGAGTGGATGCGAGACGCGTATCTCGCTCGCATCGCCCGCGCCCTCGCGTGGTCAGCGGCAACAGTGCCTGTCGAGAAGGACCTCGCGGACGCCAGCCACTCAGAAGCCGCTAGTAGAGAACCGGTGAAGAAAGAGCGGTCTTCACCAAAAGAGGTGGAAGGCGTGCAAGCGCTTCAGGGACACTTTGAACGGCACGGCATGGGGCCACTCGCGGCCATCGTTGCGCGAGAGGAAATTGACGTGAAGGTCTTCCTCGCCATGAGCCAGAAGGAATTAAAGACAGTTTTCAAGGCAACGTTTGGAGTCGTTAAAAAAATGGAATTGCTTCAAAACGAGCTTCAAGGCGCAATGAAAGCGGGTTAAAAAACGAAGAAGAGGTATATATATATATATATATATATATATATATATATATATATATATATATAAAGAATACATATAAAAACTGAAAGAATACATCATGGAAGAACTTTGCTAGTTAACGTATGACCCATTTCCAAATTAATACTGTTGTTTGTTCGTACTTGTGTCCAGGCGTTAAAACGCGAAAGTATTCAACAGCGGCGGAAGTTTTTTCTCCTTCTTTTCCTCTTTTTTTTCTTCCTTGTCTCCTCTGTTTTATTGCCCATTTACGCACATAGGACAAAATCATCGAAAACAACGTCAAAGAGTTGTTGTTGTGGTGGTCCTGGAAAGGAGATGAAGCGTGCGCGAAGCCGTAGTCCATCTCCATTGCTTAAAAAAGCTTGTTCATTACCATCTTTATCGGATTGGCAATTTTTGCATAATTCTGTCTTTGTGCTTCCACCGTCAGCACATCTGTTAAGACAATCATCGGTGACCAGTGAGAATGGTATCCGGGTGCCAAAGATTGCCGCTTTTGATCTTGACGACACATTGATTTTACCGAAGAGCGGTGCGGTTTTTTCGAGCGATGATCCCACAGACTGGCGGTGGCTCAAGCCGTGTGTGCCGGAATATGTCCAGTCGCTGCACAGTGAAGGTTTTATGGTTGTGATATTCAGCAACCAGGCTGGTATATGGGGCAAGGCCTGGAATGAGAAAAAAGCAAATGCGGTGAAACAAAAGATTATTTTGCTGAGCAAGAAGCTAGGCGTTCCTCTCGCGGCATTTCTTGCAACGCGAGATGATCTCTGGCGCAAACCAAATATTGGAATGTGGTCACTCATGTGTAATCAGTTAGGAATTGATCGTACTTCACTTACGCCCTATACCTCTTTTTACGTTGGTGATTCGGCAGGACGCAATATTGTTACACTTGCCGGACGTAAGAAGGACTTCAGTTGCTCCGATCGTAAGTTTGCAATGAATATTGGTCTTACCTTTCTCACACCAGAGCAATTCTATCTTTCTCCGATGGAAAAGATACTTGAAACGAGTTCCAGCGGAAAGGTCCTGGCCCGGGAGTTTGTAGCGCTCTCAGAGGCGCCATGTGATGTGGACTGGGGTGGCCTGGGGCCGGATCTCCTTCATGGCCTGCCGAAACGATACGACGGCCTTTCGCTCGAGTGCATTTGTGCCGACGGTACGCGCAGCACTTTGAGCATCGCATCGCCACCGGTATTTCATCGGGCATCGCAGGAAATGGTGTTGTTCGTTGGTCCACCAGGTTGTGGTAAGTCAACTTTTTTTAACCGCTTTTTTAAACCATTTGGATACGCTCATGTGAATCGAGATACTTTAAAAACGAAGGAAAAAACTATTGCAGAAGCAAAGCGGGCTTGGGGAGAGGGTCGAAGTATTGTTGTGGACAATACAAATCCCACACACAGCGATTGTAAGGCGTACATGGAAGTGGTACGACAATCCAGCCCAAAAGCTGCATCGGCTTCCATACGTGTGTTTGTATTTGAAGTTTCGAAAGAACTATCGATGCACATGTCAAATGTTCGAATGCGGAGTGTAAATGCTCCAAAAATAAGCCGTGTCGCCTACAACGTTTTTCAGTCTAAATACAATCCGTGGACGCCGGATGCGGTGAAGGCGTTGGGCGTAGAGGAGGTACTTAAAATACCCCCTGTTGCTCTCTTTGATGGGCTTCCAGAGACCACAGAAGAAAATTTTTTTTTGCTTTCTTAAGGGAGAAGCAATTAAAAACGAAAAAAAAAAAAAAAGAACATAAAAAAGAATTGTTGAAGTGTGGCCTAAACAAGTAGACCAAACGTGTTCTATTTTTGTTTTGTGCAATAGAGCCTTATTTAAACAAGGATAACAAAAAAAAAAAAAAAACTCTACTCTACTGTTTTTTTTTTTAATTCTTCTTTGCACCGTCAAGGAACTACAATAGCAATTGCATTAAGAAGTCAGGCATAGCAATATTTCGATTTTTAAAGGGGAAAAAAAAGTTGTTTAACTATTGGAATGTCATTGAAAGTGGGTTACATTGGCCTCGGGCTCATGGGGAAGCACATGGCTAATAATATTGCTAAGGCCGGCTTCCCTCTTGTGGTTTACAATCGTACGAAAGCAAAGATGGACGAATTTGTTGCTCAAGGTGTGGATACCGCTATTTCTCCCGCAGACCTCGCTGCAAAGGCCGACGTCATCTTCACAAACGTATCCGACTCGAAAGACGTGTATGAAATTGTATTTGGAAAGGATGGTGTATCCAACACAGTCCGTCCAGGGTCTATTTTTGTAGACAACAGCACAATTAAGCCTTCGACCGCAAAGGAAATTGCTGAGCGACTGTGGAGAGAAAAAAAAGTACACTCTTTGGACGCTCCTGTCTCTGGTGGAGATGTTGGTGCAAAGAACGGAACGCTTACCATTATGATTGGCGGAGAAAAGGAGGCTTTTCAAAAAGTACTTCCTGTGCTGCAGGCTATGGGGAAGACAATCACACATATTGGTGATTGCGGAGCAGGACAGCTTTGCAAAGCCGCTAATCAAATTATGGTTGCCGCACAAATGGTAGCGATGGGTGAGATGCTCGTATTCGCGGAAAAGTGTAATGTGGACGCTGAAAAGGTTATTGAGGCTGCGAGTGCCGGCTCTGCGCGGTGCTGGACACTTGATGTGAAACCCCCGCGACTCTTTGCTGGGAACCGCGACCCCGGATTCCGTGCATCTCTGCAGAGTAAAGATCTCGGCATTGTAATGGAATCTGCAAGGGAAATCGGTTGCCCGCTGCCGATGACCGCTGTCAACGCACAGCTGTTCGCGTCAATGGTGCAACAAGGAGAGGGCGATAAGGACAACTCGGCTGTTGTTAGCGTTCTTGAAAAGATGGCTAATTGCCACATTAAGGAAAAGCGAAGCAATTAGGACAAGTGAAAGGATGAAGAAAGTTTAGTATCTGCTAGCACGGAAGGGATGTGTGTGTGCGTGTTTCAAAAGAAGGAAGAAAAATGAATGAGGCAATGCAGGGAAGGGGGAACATAAATAGGACATGGGTGCTCTTGGGAAATGAATATATGCTGTTTTCTCTTTTCCCTAGTAGGTTCTTATCAGGGCCTTGTTTATTGATTGATTCTTTTTTTTTTTTGCTTTTGGTGGAGCAGGGGGAGTTTCTTTTTTATTTTTCTTTTGTTTTTTATGTCTGTATAGACTCTTACGCAAACGCTTACTGACAGACACACACACACACACACATGCATGCCATTAGGGAGGGAACTTTTGAGAAGTGAAGCACGCATTTTTTGGCGAAGATCTGTACCACCAACATAAAAAGCTAATTTCGGATGACGTTTGCGCTAATCCTGTGCCGAACCAGACAACGCTTTTAATTTGATTTGGGGCGGTTGACACTTCGACTTTGTCAGGCGCTCTCGATGGGCCTACCACTAGCTCGAAAGCAGTTGTAGCGGCTATTCCAGCATGGCTTCATGTGTTTCCAGTAAAAGCTGCCGCTTGTTCTTCCGTCACTCCCATACCCAACGCGCTGGAGATTGAATGGTTTTATGTGATTTATTAGTAATACCGTGATGAACTGTACGGCCTTCTCAAAGGCTTAGCGGTGCGACAAATTAGTAAGCGGCATCCGTGACGCTGCGAACTGTAAGCCAGACAGGATGACGTCGTAATTATGCCAGTTGTATGCTTTTTTCGAATTGAAGGTAAATCTTTGCTGTTCAAAGCTGTGTGAAGGGGGGGGGGGTGATCAGTGGATTCTTTAGTACGTTCCCACTGTTTGCGTGGAGTTGCTATTCTAAACGGAGTTATTTGCTTTTTGTAATAACGCCGAATTTCAGGAAGAGGCTTTGCTTTCAAGCGGTTCTCTCACCTTTTTGATGTGGTGCCGCGGCCAGTGGTGAAATAGCGACATATTTCTTGAAGGAATAAGGGATTTATGGCCTAACTGATAACAAACATGCCATTCTTATTCTTTTGGTGCATTGATGGGAATGGCCTCCTTACTCACTGAGGTTATACATCGGAATCTGCTGAGAAAATATGCGGACTTGAAAATAAAGCATTGTACGTGTGTATGTGTGTGTGTCTTAGTTAATTTTGAGGTGCCAGGTCCTAACATAATAAGTAGCTTCTTTCTCATGAATGTGGATCTCAAGCTCCCCCTAGTTTTCACCACTGGAACTCTTGATTGGTTTCCAGGAAATATACTTTGCTCAATTATGGTTGAATATACAATAAACACTGCAAAAAGTGGCTGATGATTCGAAAAGCAGGTATTCGGATTATCGCCGTCAGAGACCTCATATTGTAAATGTAACTTTTAAGCCGTACGTACGAGATGATATGGTAAAAGATTTTTTTTTTTTACTAAAGGCGTATGCTAAGTTTATTTCTGTGTGCTCTTGGGCTTCTGATTTTGGCGTTTGGATTCATGTGTTAATGCATTGCTCTTTGGTATTGTTGAAGATGCATATAAAGCATCTTTACAGAGTTCTCTTTTTAAAGGGTAAAAGTAAAAAGGGTTTGGACTGAGTGGAAATTTTGTATTTTGCTGCCTTTATCAAAGATTAAAATTAATAATTTGAATTTTCTGAAATCATAGTAGTGCGGTGTACATATATATATATATATATATATACTTTTAACATAATGGATTTCACCGTTATGTAAATGTCTTGCGGATTTCTTTTATTATTATTCTATTATTATTATTATTATTATTATTATTATTATTATTATTATTATTATTATTTTTCTTTTACTGTTAATTCCGCGTAGCATGATGTCGCTCATACAACGGCTCGATGAAGAAGTGGACACGAGTGAGTGTGCCAGCGTGAAACGACTTTACTTTCAACGTTCTCATGACCTCGTAAAGCACACAGCAGACAGTGACTTGTCGTCTCTTCTTCGTCTGTGTCGCGTCATTGTGGCTGATGAAAGGGTGGTTTGGGAACACATGGGGCCATCTTTTGCAGATGCTTTTAGTTCTCCAGTGGATGCATGGAACGAGCAGCTAGCAGTGAAGCTTCTCCATGCGCGTATGGAGGGCGCTCCCGGCACGGGGGAACTGCAAAAAAGTCTCTATCAACACATCGCGGAAACTATAAAGCCTGCGCTTTGTATAAAGCCCCCACTGCGACATATGCCGACGGGATCTCCCTTTGTGGTCATTCCCGCATACGGAGAAGACGCTGATCGCGTGGAGGGCTCACTCATCTGTGGTGATTCTCTGTCTAGCTTTGGAAGTCTCTTGCGTGTGCCACGCGAGAGCATGTTTTTTGTCGAAACCGTCAAGCGGCACTGTGCCTTGGGGCGCGCTGTTCACTCATCTTTTGAACTTTCTTCCGCCCTTGCTGGAGAGGAACAATTGCTCGTGCTGGCACTTATTTACGAGCGGTTTGTTGTGGGGATGGACGCGTCTCACTGGCGAAATTTATTGCTTTCTTGTCCCTCTGCGTATCCGACCATGCCGAGCTTCTGGGACTGGGAGGACCTTGCGGAGCTGGAGGGTCTTGATGTGCTTGATGACGTGCTTACGAAGCGGGCGCAGCTTGCTCAGTTTCACTCGGAGGTTATGTTAATTCTGCCTCACATTTACACAGCAATGGCTAGTGACTGTCCAGTTGATGAAGAGCAGTTTCTTGCATCTTACACGACCGAAACGATTATGTGGGCGCGTGCGACATTTGATTCCCGGGCGTTTAATCTTAATGTAGATGGAGTCACCGTGCTTGCGCTTGTTCCACAAGCTGATATGATCAATCATGGCAACCGATCTGATGTTCTTGTGCGGCGGGTTGAAACCGATGGGGGCGACTTTGTCATGCAGATTGGTGCACCACTAACGAATGTCGATGTTGGTCGTGAGCTGTGGATGAGCTATGGACCTCTGCAGAACTGGGAGCTGTTGGAGTTCTATGGTTTTGTCATGGAAGACAACGAACACGACAAGTTACCATTTCCGCTTACCGTACCAGTGGAGACATCTGATGAATGGGATCGGCGCCGGGCCGCACTGATGAGTGCGCATGCGTTGCACCTCGCCGGCCGCTGCTGGATAGGATACGACGGGCGGCCCCCAGAAGCACTTTGCGCGCTCTTGCGTGTGTATTTGGCTGACGCGGAGGACTTTGAAATTATGGAACGGAGCGGGCCATTTGAGAAAGTTGGAGAGCCTGCAGAGCGACGCATCCTTGATACCATCTCCGAGACCGTGCAGTGTATGCTTTCGCTCTCTGGAACGACATTAGAGGAGGACGAGGAATTGCTAATGGCTACGGGCTCTGACGCACTCTCCACGAACAGGCGCTTGGCCACTCTTCTTCGTGTCGGCCTGAAGCGCATTGCACGCCGTACAATGGAGTGGTGTGACAAGGCTGCAACGGAAAGGAAGTGATAAGAATTGTAATTAAAAGAGGAGATTTTTGACGATTAAGTTGCCAACTGATAGTTTTTGGTTCATGGTGTCCTCCCTATAAAGATTCTTTTATTTAGTTATTTTTTTTGTTATATTTTTAACCAAAGCTACATTGTCTGTAAACATTTTTTTTTTTGGGGGGAGCACTTACTTACAACTCAATTTTTTTATTATTATTACGTTTTTTATTTTTCATTTTATTGTTTATTGTCTTGCTTTCCCTTTTTCATCAATAAGTCAAGGATGGAGGATATTTCCGTTACATATGGAGACTTTAGCATAGGGTCACTGAAAGCTACAGTCAAAAATCCTGCTCACGTGCGTTCACTCGACTTGTCAGTGAATGAAATCTCTCCAGACATGATGGTGACGATAGTGAATGATTTTATTTCACACATGGTAAGCCTAGAAGAGTTAGACCTTAAGGGCAATAAAATAGGCCCTCTTGGAACTAAAAGTCTCTGTAATGGCATTCGTAGGCATTGCAGAAAAATGCGTTATTTGGATTTGAGTGAAAATGGTATACTGAACGAGTCGCTGCTGCACGTGGCGCACCTTCTTCAAGATACCCGTATTAGATCTCTGTGTTTAGTATCCAATCATCTAACCCGTCGTGGTATAGCAACCTTGTGTGACGGTGTCGTCTCAACAAATTACATTCAGCACTTAACTCTTGCATTTAACGCAGTTAGCGAGGAGGGGGCTTCAATTCTTGCAAAGGAACTTGGAAATCACCCATCACTTCAATCACTGGACCTAAGCGACAATGAAATCGGGGACATTGGCGCTGTAGCTATAGCTACACATATCATTATGTCGCGCAACTCCTGTTTGGAAGTTTTAAATCTTTCTGTCAATCGCATTGGTGATGTAGGATTTGCAGCAATTGGAGAGGCACTTGCGAATACCAAGAATCGCAGTCTCAAGAATATTGATCTTGCTTGCAATGATGGCGTTGGGGTAGCAGGAAGAGAAGCGTTTATTAAGAATGTAGGCCTTATGAAACATCTGCGTTGTCTTGACCTTTGCACGTCTAACCTCTCGGATGAAAATGCACGGGAACTTGTGTCTGCTGTGTCCCGCAAGACATGTGGAATCATAAAGATTGAGTGGTACAACAACCCTGAAATGCAACTGGAATCCGAGAAGGCTCTGTTTATGACTTTGAAGCGTAAGGAAGACGCACTTCTGGTGAATGAGAATCGGTGGCGCCAGTTGAAATATTTTGTTTGGACTGCACTTTTTATTGCGATGGCCTCTAGCGTGGCTCTGGTGCCTCGTCGTATGCGTCGTTGATCTTTTTTTTTTTGTCGTGTGGAGTCATACTTTTCCATTTGTCTTTTTCCTAGTTTTGCCGTTTTTTATTTAGTGTTTTTTTTTTTAAGGTTTTTTTTTTGTTTCTCAAAGAGAATGAATTCTTGCAGCCATGCAAGTTGCAAAGAAGGGAAAAAAGAAAAAAAAATAATGTGTACTGCAAACAAAACAGATGAAGCTGGTTGGAGCGTCGTGAATATGCGTCTGCGAATGTATACGTATAATTCATTCTAAAAAATAAAAAGAGAGAGGGAAGGGAGAGAAAAAAAAAAAAAGAAGAAGAAAAGGTGAATTTAGTTACGTATAAATATAAACGAAGATGCGGATTCACGCAAACATATGCCCCATTATATCCTTGTCTTAGCTGCTTAGCTTTTTTCTTTTTTATTCTGAAAGGATACTTTCAAAAAAGAAGGGGAGGAAGGAAGAAGTTAGCTACAAAAAAAAAAAAAACATCTAACCGGGAGCTAATATATAGATATACATATAACTAACTGTATATATATATATATATATATATATATATATATATGTATAAGGGTGTTTTCAATCTGCCCTGCTAAAAGCGTTTGAGTGGCGTATATGATGTACGTTGTGATTTTAGTTAATTAATTACGGATTACTGTCTTTTGTATGGTTAGTGTTGCATAGTGATACTTTATTCGTTCATTGTCTCTTTATTGTTTACCTATTTATTTTATCGAACAATAATGATCGGGAAAAAGCTGACTGCTTTGCAGATATACTCAAGGAAAAGCTTTCAAAGTGTGCATACAGGGATAGAAGTTGCAAGCTATTCACGCAAAAAAAAAAAAAAAACATCAATTGATTTTCAAAACTAGAAGGACAAAAGAACAAATCAAAACCAAAACCAAGGAGCAACGAAGCGACACAAATGGCCAATCCCTACGAGAGTGCGGATCCTTTCAAAGAGGCCTCTAGCGAATCCCATGTCGCGCCCCAGGCAAGTTACGCTGCGGAGCAGAGCGCGCCGCTGCCACAGGCGACTGAGGAGTCCGCAGAGCCGCCGGTGCCGGCGCCCCCTCTGGATCAGTTCTACACGGACGGCGCGTTTCCCTTTTCAGGCCCTGAGCCCCCAGCGCCGCCGTACACAGTGCCGATGCCGCAGAGCTCTTCAACGCCGCCAGCGGAACAGATGCTTCCCACATCGAAATTTTGGTCGATCCAATTTTACCAACAGTTCTTCGACGTGGATACCCGTCTTGTGTTGTTGCGCGTGAGCAACACTCTGGTTCCAATCAATCCTCCAGATTTTTTGATGGACCGCGATTGGAGAATTACGGGTGAACCAAATGTTCCTCCACAGGAATTACAGGAATCTGGTGTTACACTCTCTCGTAAACCGGATCTCTATGGACCATTTTGGATATGTACGACACTCTGGATGACGTTGGGTATTGTGAGTAATATCATCAGCAAAATAGCTTTTAAGCACAACGCTGCTAACAACGCTGACGCCACGCCGTGGAAGTATGACTTCACAATGGTTTCTGTCGCATGCCTCGTTACTTATTTGTACTGCTTTGGATTACCCTGCATAGTGTGGGGTATTATGAAATACAAGGGTTTGCCGGTAGCCATTCTGGACACAATCTGTTTGTACGGATATAGCATGTTTATTTTTATACTTGTGGCAATCCTTTGCACGATTCCCGTCTCCGGTGTGCAATGGGCTGTCGTCTTAGTTGGAGGGGCGTGGTCAACCGCCTTTTTGCTGATCAACTTCTGGAATGTATGGAAGGCCGCACTTTCCACACCCTGGGTCTTGGGTTTTGCGTCTATTGTGGGATCTCTCCACATGCTGTTAACGATGTCATTCAAGTTCTATTTTGTGAACTACAAATATTAGTTAACTATAAAGAGGTGAAAATTTCCTTGTCCTCAATTCTAGAAATAATGGTGAAGGCGCGCGCTTTGGGACTTGGCGTTGTTGATGCTTCATATATTCTTGAAATTACATGGAAGGGGAAGAACTAAATAAAGGTGCATTTTAAAATATATATATATATATATATATAATTTTATGTCTTCAATCGCATTAAATAGTTGATTGTTTTTTTTCCTGTTTGTTTGTTTCTTGTTGTTTTTATTCTATCTTTGACAAAAGCACGAGTGCTTCCCATTTAGATTCAAGAATCTATTAGTCGAGCTGCTTTTCACAGTGTTTTGTTTAGAGCGATGCGCCGCTGGGGTGTTTGCTCCTGCTTTGGGTTGCACAACTGTGTTTTGCTCACTCGTGCATCCATAGCTACTCTGACGCAATCTTCGAAAGCCCCGTCTGCTGCGGCGCCAAAGAAAAAACCAGTAAAGAAAAAGAGCATTGAAAACAATGCACCACGCACGTTGACGATGCACCAAGCGCCACGTACTGATCTTGACCTACCCATGGCGTACTCGTCCTTTAGCAACACCATCCCCATTCGCGCCTTCATGGAAAAGTATAATTATTTGTCCTCCGGTGAGAGCTCCGACGGGCCCGAAGTGAAAGTTGGAGGGCGCCTGACGAGCCTTCGTGACATGGGGAAAATCGTATTCCTGACGCTCCGCGCGGACGGGGCCGAGCTGCAGGTGGTCGGCCGGGTTGGCGCCCACTTCACGCGGGAGGAGCTGAAGCGGCTGCGGGGGACACTCCGCGTGGGGGACGTGCTCGGCATCGAGGGCGTCCCGTGCCGCATGCTGCGCGGGGAGCTCTCCATCGCCGCCTCGCGCATTCTCGTGGTTACTCCGTATGTGTGTACGGATCAGGTGGTTTGCCCCGACTTGCGAGGATTTACTGTATTGCAAGACAATGATATTAAATATAGGTATAGGTTTGTGGATATGATGACTAACCATTCTGTCATTGAGATCATAAAAAAACGTCACGTCATTGTGCAGGCGCTAAGAGATTTTTTAAACAATCAAAAGTTTGTAGAAGTGGAAACTCCTGTTCTTCAATCTACAGCTTCTGGTGCCAATGCGAAGCCGTTCGTGACGCACCACAATGCCAATGACACAGACTTATTTTTGCGTGTTGCACCAGAACTTTATTTGAAACAGTGTATTGTAGGTGGTCTTGAGCGTGTTTATGAAATTGGAAAGGTTTTTCGCAATGAAGACGCAGACAGAAGTCATAATCCTGAATTTACGAGCTGTGAGTTCTACGCATCATTTCAGACCTACATGGACCTCATGCCTATGACAGAAAATATTTTTCGTGACCTTGCAGTACAGGCCAACGGGTCACCAGTAGTTCAAGTGCAATCTGTAATTAATAATGAATCAATGGAAATTGATCTCAGTAAGTCTTTTCATCGGATAAGTGTGTACGATGAAATTCAGAGGCTTGCAGGCGTTGAACTGCCACCACCGAATGAACTGAACACACCAAAAGGCCTTGCTTATGTGTCTGCTCTCATGTTACGCCATGGCATTCCTCTTCCGCCAATTCGTACAGCTGCAAAGATGTTTGACAAACTTATTGATTTCTTTATTACTGATCGGATTGTGGAGCCCACGTTTGTTATGGATCATCCACTCTTTATGAGTCCTCTTGCTAAGGAGCACGCATCCAAGCCGGGGCTGTCGGAACGCTTTGAACTGTTTATCAATGGTATTGAGTATTGCAACGCGTACAGTGAACTTAACAATCCGCATGAACAGTATCGCCGGTTTCAACAGCAGTTTTTGGATCGTCAAAATGGTGACGAAGAGGCCATGCAGCTTGATGAAACGTTTCTCAAATCACTTCAGGTTGGCTTGCCCCCTACCGCTGGATGGGGTATGGGCATCGATCGCGTTGTTATGTTGCTTACAAACTCAACCGGTGTACGCGACGGAATTATTTTTCCTCTTCTTCGACCAGACATTGGTTCTCGCGATTCTAAAAGACGGCACAGAACGGCGGCCTACTTTGGATCTAATCAGCAAATGACACTATTCTGTCTGAGTGGATTGGAAGAGGAAATGAAAAAGTGTGGAGTCCCTGAAGCGACTTGTGCGCTAGTTCGGGAAGTGCGACGAAAGGTTCAGGAGATTGGGCAACAAAGCGATCCGCATGATTCAGAAACTGCCGCGCACCGTATTGGGAATGTGTGGAGATTAGGATTGCTTATGTTACTTATTCGGCTTATGTGTGGTAAGCCGTAGGCTCTAAGGTGAAGAAATGAAGAGTGAGAATGAGTTTTTTTATTCCTTTTTTATTTTGTCCTTTTTTGCAATTATACGATTTTGTTTTCTTCTCACTTTTACTTTTCTCCTATCTGCTCCTTTATTTCATTTCATGCACTGGTGGTCGTATGCCCAATTCACCTATTTTGTATTCGACAAGAAGAAGAATGAAGTTTCGTACCGCCCTTTAAAGAGGCAGGCTTCCTTTTGATGACTTTTCTTCTTTACGGATACATATATATATATATATATATATATATATATATATATATATATATATATTCGTTTCCCCTTTTGTATTCTTTACAAGGACATCTCACTCAAGTGCGTATGGTGTCTGCACCTAAATAAGACGGATATGTACTTGTGGACATACTAAAAGGGAGTGCGAGTGGGCATTTGTAAGAGTACGTTACCAGGTGACATGCAGTATTATTTTTTGTGACTGGCTTGATTTTCTTATCCTTACTTTTTTTTTTTTTGTTATTCATTTTTTACTCATTAAATTTCTTTTTTTTAAGCCGGATTGACTCTGCATTACTTAATATATCTATAAAAAAAAAATGGGAGAAACGGAAGGTAACACTTTGCCTCCAGGTGATCAAATGGATGCATTTGAGGCGTTGAAGTGGGATGGATGGGGCCATGCGAATGTTAAGATGACATATGATGAATCACGAAATGTAATTCAGCATGTGAGCGGGAAAGACATGAAGGGACTCGTTGCTTTTATGGAGACTGAAGTATTTAATGGTGCAAAGTTGGATCGCGTGATTGAATCACCTGGACTAACAAAAGAAGAGGCCCTCTCACGCTTGCAAAAACCATTCATTAATCAGGCGTTCCTTGCAGATGCGAATCGAGTTTTCAAATCTGATCAGTTACGTCTTGATGAGATCTGTCGCTTGAAACATGTTTTTGGGAAAAATTACAGAGATCTGTGGCGAATTCGCAAGGGAATGATTGATCGTGCTCCTGATGCCGTTATCTTGCCTAATTGCCATGATGACTGTGTGAAACTTATGGAATTTGCACACAAACACAATGTCATCATTGTTCCATTTGGGGGCGGTACAAATGTTACCGGTGGTGTGGAGCCGAATCCCTTTGAAAAACAGCGTATGATTGTATCTGTGGACATGCGCCGAATGAATCGATTGCTTAAGATTGATAAGGAGTCCGGAGTGGCCGTGTTTGAGGTGGGCGTGCTGGGTCCCGATATGGATGAGCAATTACATCGTCACGGTTTCATGTTTGGGCACGACCCGGATAGTTATGCCTATTCGACATTGGGTGGATGGATAGCCGCACGTGGAAGTGGTGCTATGTCAAATAAGTATGGCGATATTGAGAAAATGGTTATTGCTATGCGTATGGCGACTCCCATTGGCGTTCTGGAAACCCCTGTAACCTCACGACCGTGTGGTGTGGATTTAAATGGTATGATCATAGGGTCTGAAGGAGCGTTCGGCATCGTGACCGAGGCTACTGTAAAGATAGAGGAAATCCCCGAAGTGCAACACTATGAGGGTTGGTTTTTCCCCTCTTTTGAAACTGCGTTTTCTGCGTTTCACATTTGTACACGGAAAGGTGTGGATCCTTGTGCAATGCGTTTATATGATGAAGATGACACTCGGCTAAGTTTTGCGGCGAGTACAGATCACAGCATGTTATCGCGTTTTGTAGGTAAAGGCATCAAAAAGTATCTGCAGAGTATTAAAGGCTGGGATCTCCGCAAACTTTCGCTTGTCATTGTCGGCTTTGAGGGGACAAAGGCTCAGACGGATTGTCAACGGAAGGAGCTATCCCGTATATTTAAAGAACACGACGCAGTTTGTGTGGGGAAAAAACCAGGTGACTCTTGGCAAGAGAAGAAATACGATCTCCCGTACATGCGGGACTTCGCTCTTTCACATTCATTTTGGGCTGATGTGTTTGAAACAAGCGTACTTTACTCGGAGGCCATTGCCTGCTGGCGTGCTGTGAAGGAGAGTTTCGCCAGCGTTCTTAATGAGCACGGGAAGGACGGGTGGATGGGATGCCACACTGCACATCAATACCGCTACGGATGCTGTCTCTATTTCACTTTCATTGGCGCACAGTTTGACGACAATGACTTGAAATTATTTCTTGAGATTAAAAAGCGTGCTATGGAGGCGATGATGAAACACAAAGGAAATCTTTCACATCATCATGGCATTGGGTACGAGCATGTTCCGTGGATGGAACGCTATAACGGTAAGGTTGGACTGGAAGTGCTCATGCGTTTTAAACATTCTCTCGATCCGAAGAATGTGTGTAACCCCGGGAAACTCCTTCCTTCGCAAGCAAAGCCAAACGAGTCCGCAGAAATCCTTGAAGAGCGGCGCCAGCGCGAAATGATGTTTGACAAGATGGGTATACCTGGTGCCTTGAAGGCTCACTTGTAGCGCTTTTTTTTTATTTTTATTTTTTAAGGTGTGTGTGTGTGTGGGGGGGGGCTCTTTTTCTCTCTCCTTCATTGTGTGTGTGTGTGTATGTCTGGTTGTACGTATTTTAATGCATAACTAACGAATTCTGCCATGAAACAACTACAAGAGCCAGCAGAAACATTTAGTAAAGAAGCTCATCGGAAAAAGAAAAAGAAAAAAAACCAATGTCTCGCATGATTTTGGTGTGAGATTTTTTTTTTTGTTACTTTCTGTTTTTTATTCGTTGTTTCTATTGTTTTTCTTTTTAAATGCATATATAATCATGTATTTAAAAAATAAATAAATAATTCTTTTCATCTAATTTATATTGCATTAGGCTAATGGGTAAGTGAAGGACTTTTCATGGGCGTTGGTCAACGTGCCTTTTTTGCCGAAATTGCATATCGACTCGTGCAAAAAGGAGATGAACGAACTATTTGGTCGTGGTACAGTGCTGACCGAAGTACAATGCTGTCGATTCTTTCTATTCCATTGCAAGAGAGAAGGACATGTCGAGGATTGCCATATTTTGACGGGGAAAATCCCGTGGTGGACATTAGACTTTGCCGTCGTGGAGTTGTTCTAAATTCCCGTCGGCTTTTCGATTGTATAGGACCTGCTGTGGCTCAAGTGGCGCTTCTCTTTGCTGTGACACATCGGCTTGTGCATTTGCGAATCCATTGCGCTGACTCGACGCGGGGCGAGGCGTTGCTTCTCTCTCTTCAAAAGATATTTATTGTTGACCGTGGCTTCGTCATTAAGCTCCTCTTTGCAACGGAATTCAGTGCTCTTGTCGGTCGCTACAAGAGGAGATCGGGATGCACGCTCGACGCTCTTGGGAATGTGGAGTCCCTCGTTCTGTCAGGCTCGCGTGAAGTGGACGCCACCTTGACAGGTGTTTCTTACTTAAAAGGTTTAAATACTTTAAATATTGCGAACTCGCTTGTGTCTTCACTTTTTCCAATACGTGCGCTGCAGAACCTGGTGGACATTGACGCGAGCGGCACGAAAATCTACAACCCCGATGTTGTAGTGCTGTCTCAACTCTTACGGCTGCGACGGCTTATTTTAGACAACTGCAAAGGACTCACAAGTATCGCTCCGCTAGCCGGGCATTCTGCTCTTAAGATACTTTCCACAATGCACTGCGTCCATCTACGTATCATCGGTGCACTTTGCAGCATTCCATCTTTGCGATTTGTGGACTTGTCTTTTACGAGTGTGCCGCCTGGAGAGTTACTGCGCTTTTTAGGAGGAGTTGGCGCGCTGGTCGATCTCAGACTGGACGGACTCCGTATGCCAGTGGTAGAAATCGAGTTTGCTGCCAACGAACACCTCTATCGTCTCTCCATTAATGGAATGCGTACTATGGAATTTAACTGGGTTTGTACATTGGCACCCTTTCTTCAAAGGTTTTTTTTAGATGGAACAGATATCACAGGAAAGCAAATGGCTGATATAGGTCAATTGCTACCTTTTCTTGAGGAAATATCCCTCGTGAGATGCTTTTTTTTACGCTCGTCTTTTTCTTGGGCCTTGACTATGGAGAACCTGTCTCATGTGATAGTATCGCGGCATAGCGTGGCCGACGACAATGTCATTGGGATCATGCGCCAGCGCGAAGTAAATTTCCAAATTGTTTGTTAAGTGATACAGTAAAGACGAGTCAAGAATAAATAAAAGAATAAGGCAAAGAGGAATACTTATATATTTTCTATACCACATTTCAACTTTTTTTTTTTTTGTTGGTGTGTCTTTTTCTTTCAAGTGATACATCTCCTTTTCTTTTACTTGATTTGAATATTTACATCAATCTATCTTTATAGCCTCCGTGTAATTGAAGGAAAAAAATACATACATACATACATATTTGTGAGTGTGTGCTTTTTTTTTTTTGTAGTTTCATTTAGCAAAAGAGACATGGCTTTTTGTGCATCTGCAGCACTTTATCAGGAATGTTGTGCAATTTATGGAACGAAGCCTAACAAAGACATACTTTGTCAAATAGACCATCCTGCCTTTCTTAACCTGAAGACCATAGATGCGTCTAGAACATTTTTAGGAGGGCTTGGTGTAAAGGCGGTTTTGAACTTTGTAAATCGGCATGCTGGCATCCAAAGTTTGATTCTTGTGAAGAATGGGGTAGACTCGGCTTGCGTGGAGCAACTTTGTACTCTTTTGCGCAACGGTCCCCCGTACCTTTCTCACATTGACCTTTCTGAAAATCCTCTATCTACGCCGTCGGTAAGTGCTCTTTGGGAGACAGTGAAGGATGTACCAACTGTGGAGACGGTAAAATTGAATGATTGCGGGGTTAGTGAGGAGTGGCTGAATCGTGTGGAGCGGTGCTGCAAAGCAAACGAGTTGCTGCAGCGCGTTGGTTTTCTTCCATACGGCCCTGAGCGAAGTCTACAAGCGTGGGAAAATGTGTTTATTCTTGTACTGGGGTCTCCCGACGCCGTGGAGCGGTACTGTACAGAAATTATCCCTTCCGTTAGCAGTTTTGTCTCCAAACTTCGTCTTCGGATTGCGCCCCTCACTGTTGACTCGGGTGACTCTGATGAAGTGGTAAGGAATAAGGTTCAGTACTGTGCGGAGCGGCGCAACTACCATCTCAGCTGGTGTGTTGCTTTTTTTGTGGACTCTGAGAAGTGGAGTGATTCGACGTTGAATGCTCTTGAGATAGTGGCGTGCCAAGAAACACCAATTGTGCCACCGCTGCGGAATAAACAAGGCACTCTACGCGATCCTGTGCAAAGGTCTGCACAGCATCTTTTTGCTTATGACATGACAAGATTTAACCAACCAGCAAAAGGGGTCATGTGCAGTAATTCCACAGATAACTGGCTCCGTGGTATAGGTTTGGATAATTTAACTGACATGAAACATGTTCCATTGGCAGTTCCTCTATCGAGTGACAGTAACTTTTTCGTCCGATGCCAAAGTGATTTGTTCATTGCTTTGAATACTTTATTTGCTGAAGCGCCGCGCCCACTTAAACCCTTTTCAGGTGACGAAGAAAGTGAAATTGAGAATTACATGTGGGAGACAATGGAACGAGAATGTCAAATGGGTTCCTTTTTCCCGAGATGTAAAGATGTTCTGCAGTATCTGGAGTCACCTTCGGGGCCTTTATCTATCCCATTGATGCTTTATGGTGCGGGAGGCGTCGGAAAGTATTCTATTATATCGTGGATAGCAACAAAGTACAGAACAGTTGAATCACTCCGCGTAGTGCCTTACCGTTTGGCTTATGATAAAAGTAGTCTTGTCGTGCTGTTGCTTTACCTTCTTCGCATCTTTGACAAAACGAATACAAATTTATTTTTTACTGTAGAGGAACTTGTAATGGCTGTTCAAAAAGCTATATGCGAGTATAAGGGTGTTACCATTCTGCTTCTCGTTTCATGTTTAGAAAATTTGGAAAGTCTTGGAACTCGACAGTCGACGATAATTGAGTGGTTGCCTTCAAGTTTGCCGCCTTCTGTTAAGGTTATAGTGACAGTTAACACCGAGAGTCCTTTCCTTTCTTTTATGCGTAAACGGCAACCTGAACCTTACGAAATACTTATATCATCTTTACCAGCACAATTAAAGGTTGCAATGTTTGTTGATGAACTTCAAAAGCGATGTGTGATTCTCTCAACTGGTCAAGAAGGGATTTCCAACAGTGCAGCGTTTTCGGGAGAACTAGGGGCCTCCTATAAGGCTGTTGAAACTGCCTTTCTTCAAAAAGATGGTTTTGAATATATTTATTTTGCGAAATACGCAGCTACTTTTCTTTATCATCTCATGACTGAAAACATGAGTGACAAGGATATCGCAGTTCTTATTACGGAGCATATCCCAGAAACCATCCAAGATCTTATAAATTTGTTATTAAGGCGATATGAAACTTTGCATGGAGTGGAGAATGTCCAATATACATTGCTGTGTCTCGCAGCAGCACCACTTCCATTTAATGAACTTATTTACATATGCGAGGATATTGGACCATGCGCCCGCGGTCATACTGTGCAATTGGCGCTGCTTATGGCTAAAGACGGTATTATAAACATTACAACAGATTCTGTTCTCTACTTGGCAAACAGATTTGTGCGTCAAACTGCCATAACAGTTTATGCTGAGGCGTGGGACAATGTGAGTGTGGTGGTGGAGACGCACTTGCACCGGTTGGTCATGACACAGAGTCCTGACATGTCCATCTGTTTTCAGAAACTTTTTCCCCTCATCATGGAAAATGGAAATTTTTCTGTTGCCACATCATTGGTGCTAAACGCAAAAGTTATGGATGTACTTCTTGGCCGAAGTAAAGAAAACCGTATTTACCTCATTGATGCACTTTTTCGCCTCTTAAACACATCACAGTTTCTTATCGAATTGGATGAAAATAGATCACCTTTGAGTAAAGAATACAGTTTTCCAACTTGTAGTGCTCTGCGTTATGCTCTTCGTAGTGTACAATCGTATAGTGGCAGTTTTTTTCAAGAGGCTTTACTTATGACAGATGTATCTCTATATCATACCGATGCTGTTGGTGTCACAGAAGTACCATACACTGTGCTTCTCCCTTTGAATCGTGGATTTGAGGAGAGTGCATTGTATTCATTGCAGTGCAAGCACAAACCCCTCTTTGTTCACTTAAAAGGGGAGTACCTTGCGGTAACCACATCGCAGGATGTAACGGTCTATTTAGAATGTGAAAACTATAAAGCTATTAATTCAATGTCCTTTGATTTGAGGCAAGGACTTCTCGGAGCCATTATTGCAACGGGGACTCGCGTAGTCGTGATTGGTAATGAGGAAATAATTTTATGGGATTTTACAGGACAATCATTTAAGATTTTTTCAGACATGACTGCAGCGTTGTCAGCCAGTGCGTTGGATGTTGTGGGAGTAAATCTTGTTGTTCGTCAACATTCTCGTGAAGCTATCTCAATTGTAGATGTGGTGAAAAAAAAGGTGGTTAGAGAACTTCCTCCCCTTGAAGGAGTTCTACGGGAATGCGTATTTTTTGGGAGTAGTATTCTCGCGCTTACAGTCTATGATATTTTTCTGATCCAAGATTCTGATGTAATTAAACTGTCTCACAACGGGGTTATTCGAGGTTTTAGCACTTCTGCTGCTGGGCAAATTATAGCTTCTTCTGTGAACGAAAATCTATGGATTTGGACAAGTTCTGGTGAATTGCTTCACCACGTCGATGCAGGACTAACGCCCATTGAGGGTCTTCAGTTTAGTTCAAATGGATCTTTACTTTTGACTTTGCAAAGTGAGGGAGTGAAGCTGTGGGATTCTGTGCTTGGACTACGTATCACCACATTGGAGAAGTGCTTTAACGATGACATCTCATTTGCATGTTTTTCCGAAGATGGTTCACATGTTATTGCCCGCTATGGCGCACGTATCTGTTCATGGGATTCTGACAGGCCCTACAGGCCACAGGGGGCGATCACTTGCAGTAATGGTCATTTTACATTTGTTAAAGAGAGCAATCACAGATTATTTGCCCTAACCTCAAAAAATAAGATAAATATATGGCATTATGAGAGCATTTCATTTCCTTCAATTCAGTCCGCACGTGAAAACAAAGTCACTACAATGTGGCGCAGAAACGCCAAAGTATCCTATAAATCTATTACTTGTATTGACGTTAATGCGGCGGGAACACACTTTGTTGTTGTTGATGAAAGTGGAACGTTGGCGACGGTATGCTTTGAAGAAGGTGGTATTCAAAAACTTGATTTTGTTAATGTCCAAAGCGCTGTTATTATCGATGATAGAGTTGTTTTCACTACCGCTGACTGTGAAAATTGCATTTATTTTACAAAGTTGAACATGAAGGAAAATTATTTGAAATCAGTAAATTTACCAAGGAGTCTTCAGGTTGGGGGCTTTCTTCGGCTTTTGAAGAATGAGCATGGAAATAAAATTGCGGTTATTGCTAACGGTGTTAGCTCGTGTATGATCTATACCTACAACCTTTTAGACGAAATTTGGACGAATCAGTTTTTGGGCCACTCTGGAAGCATCACTAATGCCTTTTTTGCAGGTGAATTTCTGATTAGTTCAGGTGAAGACTGTACGTTACGTTTGTGGAGCCTTCTACGGCATGCGGAGAGGTGCTCTTATCTTCACAACTGTCAGATATGTGCCATGACAATGGCTGAACATTGTGGATCGCTTTTTTTGTTTGACGAGTTTTCTCGATTGTTTAATGTACATATTGATGATATTAACTCCGTGACATACGCACGTTTTGTGGCAACTGAAGTAGAACTGACGATTGCTTTTCCAAAAGGAGTCAGGGCGAGGCATATGACATTTGTTTCAAATGTTATTCTCATGTCCAGTTGGGATGGTTCAATTTATCTTGTGGACAATCGTCGTGGAGGGTCGGTGAGCAAGTCGCCGGACTACCAGTGTGTAAGTGTAACGGTGAATATTGTTGGTTCGGACACATTTGTCCTGACTACACATACTACTGGTGAGGTTATCTTGCATAGTCTTCTCCTTGGTGTTTGAATGTAAATCTATGGTTTAAAGACTTCCTCTGGAGCTATCCAAGAGAGCCCTTTTAATAAAGGACTTATGCCTTCGTTTGACTGCCTTCATTTTTGTTCAGTTATATATATATATATATATATATATACACCTTTATACTTTTTTTTTTTAATCGGTCTTATGCACCTTATTTGTTTTTAAAAGAAGAAATCGAAAACCGACTGAAGAACCTAATTGACGCACACGACTACGTGGATTATAATTAAAGAGGAAGCTACCAAACAGAGAGAAACGCAAATTAAATAAAAAAAAAAAAATGCGTCGCAACGACTTTGAGCGCCGTCGTCTTCGTGACCTATATGACCGCAATGTTCATCGTGTCCGTGCGTTGGCGGAGGCACGTGATCGTCGACGTGTTGATCATGAAGACTTGGAAGCACCCCGCCGGTTTACTGTGAGTGAGCGCCGTACGCGCCTGGAGGGCTTTGGGCGCGGCGGATTTCAGCTTCGACGCGCCCAGAGGGGCCCAAGGGGCCCGCGCCGTGAGGAGCAGCGCTTCCGCGACAAGTTCGTCTTCGGGCGCGGCGGGGCCGGCGACCGCTTTGCCCGCGAAGAGGACTTGGACCGCGCCTTGCGCCGCGAGCGCTTTCGCGACCGCCGCGCGCGCTCGGGGGGCGTGCGCGTCGGGCAGCTGCAGCGTATGCGCCGGCAGCTCCGCGCGCGGCTGGAGCGTGTCGGGCGGCTGGAGCGCCTCATGAGCAGCCAGATCCGTGGCGGGGAGGGCAAGGGAAAGAATGGTGACGGTCGGCGCCGCGACCAGCCCCGCAAGGAAAGCCTAGACAACGATTTGAACCGCTACAAGAATGAGCGCGAGAGACCACGTAGAGGGCGCGCTGGCAATGGTCGTGGCCGCGGAAAGCAGAGTCCGTGCACAAAGGAAGGCTTGGACGAGGAGCTGGAGCGTTTCCGCGGTGGAAACTAATGGACAATTTTATTTCCCACCTGTTCTTATCCACCTTTTCCCCCCCTTACAGACAATTTACACCATGGAATGGCACAGCCATTCCACTAAAGAGGAAAAAAAAAAAAAACGGTGTAGTTTACCCTAAATAACTTTGAGACGGAAATGATGTGATTCATTTGTGTGCTGAGAGGCTCGCATAATAGGTGAAGAAAATGAAAGAGGAAGAAGGAAAAAAAATTAATAAGGAGGGAATGTTGAAATTATGCATTAGAAGACCTACGTTTTAAAGCATCTTTTGGAGATGCGCAGCAGCAGCAGGCCCTTTATTGTCCTTTTTTTTTTTAAAAAAAAAAAACATCGGTAGAAAAAGCATGAATTTCAGGGTTATTTTCAATTGCCTTGGTTCAAAAAGGAAATAAGCAATAGGGAAACACATTATGGCAGTCTAAATACTCTCCGCGTGCATAGTGGGGGCTTTGACGCCAACAATCTCTGTGACCAATTGCCTAGAAGTGAAGCTTTACATAGCAAGGGTATTTTAGAACGATAAAGAAGCGAATGACACTGCTGAAATAAAGCTCATACTTTTGTCTACCATTTCATTACTGTATGCTACCTTTATACACGCCCGCACACACAGACACACGCACATACATATCCTCAAGAAAAAAAAAAAAAAGTGCGCACGCACGTGCAGCCTTAAAAGCGAATATTACTAGATGGATTTAGCTTTGATGTTGTCAGAGTCTCTCTCTCTTTTTTTTTTTTTTAATAAATTTGTTGAAATAGACTTCTGATAGGGTTTTTCAAAAAACCCTACAGTTTTTTATTTTTTATTTTTTTTTTAAAAAAATAATTGCTTAGTTTTTTGCGACAGTGAAGTACTCGAAATTTCTGCGAATTTGCAGTCATGGCAACTGAGATGAATATTCGTACAACAATAACAGCAGACTCCGTTCAGAGGATATTCGGCGCACCAACCTCCGTAGACTACAGATCACATCCCGGTGAAGAGTCTATCGACCCAGCCATTATTTTCGAAAAAATGAAGGAGAAAGAAGTGCGTCCGCTTGAGGACATCAAAAAGCTGAAGGGCACTGTCTATAGTTACAAAAACCGCAGAATCCTTACATGCTGGCTCCGTGACGTGTGTGCAGCTTTCGATCTAAAGAGTACGACCTTGTGCTTCGCTGTACAGTTAACAGACGCTTATATTACAGGATCAATCCAAGAGTTGAAAGTCAATAAGTGCCAATTAGCCGCTGTCACTTGCTTATGGATCGCATCCAAATTCGAGGAAATGGATGACAAACTGCTTCCTATAAAAAAACTGGTTGAAGTCTGTGATAATTCTTACCGTAGGGATGAATTCCTTGAGCAAGAGGAGGCAATTCTTAGTTTTTTTAAATGGCGTCTTCCGCACACAACAGTGATTAATCATTTTTACTTGCAACTTCACTTGATAAGCGGTACGGATCTTATCAAATATGCGAAACGCACTTCCGGGCATTCTTCTGATCTGGTTACTATTAAACTATTGGTGATGAGATCTTCTGAAAGGACTTGGAATACTATTGATGTGGATGGAGAAACCCAGATGATCACATTAGTTCCTAAGCTATGTGAAATGGCAGAACTTCCCCTTTGCCAGAGTATCGAAGTACTTCAGGTATTTGGTCAAAATCTGTTTGTGACTCGGAAGGTACCCTTCGATACTTTAGTTGCTGATTTACCTGTAGACATTGAAGGGAATACTCGTCTTTTTGTCTCAAACGGATATTCTGATCCTGTTTTTGTAGAACATGGTAGATTTATTGTGCTCCGCACAATAAATTTAGAAATTTTGCATCTTGGTGAGTGGTTGATTCAGGAAGTGGTAACCCACGTTGAGTTTTTGCAGTTACATAGTCACGTGATTGCATTGGGTGTTCTTGGTTTGGGAATGAGTATAGTGGCAACGGATCTTGGTGAGTTGGCGAGATCTGTGCAGTACATACGGCGCAAAATTGGTATATCAACGTCTCAAGCTTTTGCTGCGGCTCGCTTGCTTTGCACAAAGTATCAAGAGGCGATGGCAAGTCACCCTCAAGGTGATCTCTTTAAAGATGTTCCTCCAGACATTTCGGATCGATTGGAGTTTTGCTTTACTTATAAGGGATAACATGGAAATATACTTTTTAAACAACAACAACAACAACGACACCAACATGTTAAGGGGAAGAAAGGGTGGAGAAAAAAAAATAATAATTATGTGTAATACTTTTGCACTCACGTTTGTGTTACATGAGCTCAGCTTATATCTATGTTCTTCATGATCTTGTGTGTATATCTGTTTTATATTACTAATATGCCTCACCTAAAACTAAACACAAAAACAGCTGTATATACACGCATATACATTCATATATATATATATATATATATATATATATATATATATATATATGTGTGTGCGAGTGTGTAAGGATGCACAGGTAGTGATGCAGCAGAAATGGTTTCGGTTAGGGCGGGGTGTGGGGTCGCTAAGCAACAGAGCAGCGAATGGCTCTTCGCCTGGCGATGCGCGGGTGCCTCGCGCTTTTCGTCCAAATCACACACCCCTCAGCACCACACATCCAGTCTTTGGGCAACGTCAAGACACCGTCCCCCCTCGAAGGCGTAACCGGACTTTAATTTCAACGGATCACCCAGCGTTTGGAACAAAGAGATCGTTTGCTTATGATTCTCCCTTTAGAGGTTCTATAAGTGTTTCGGGGTTTTTTTTAGCTATTGATCCGAACGTTGCTGCAGGCCGACGCGACCGTATGAATCCCAATGCGCAAATAACGGTTTGTGACGTTGATGGGAATATGTCGCGTGTGCGTTATCGATGCCATTTGGAATCCAACAATGGACTTAAGTTGGAGGCACTTATACGACTTCAAGTTGGATGGATATCTCCGAAGGTAACGTTTTCTCACATTCCAGATGTCATTCACTTGGGGAAAGGCATTGATTTGAGCATTCCCTTTCTTCTTCACTTTACAATGGCCTCAGTCCTTGATGAGCATGGTGATAGCACCGGTAGTTTTCTCTACCTAAGTGGGACACCTTTGCTTGGGTTTTCAGCCGGACTAACACGAATTAGACGCGGCAAACTCGTTCTTAATCCTTCAAGGGAAGTTAATCCTATTGAAGAAGCAAATCATTTTTTTGGTCATGTACACGTTCGGCAAGCTGGATTTGTTGTGCTGAAGTGTATTGCGTATACATTGTGCTTTATCGCATGCATCCCAACATCTCAGCGAGTGTTACAGTATATAGTTCCTGATCCATTTCATCGACACAGTGAACACACAGTATAGCCTGTATACATACATATATAAATATACACTATATGTTTGTGTGGATGTGCATGTATAACGAGATCGAAGAGATGGTTTAAATATTAAAAGTTTTTTTTTTTCTTTTTAAGTAGTTCTATTTTTTTTTTTTTTCACATGGTCTAAACTTGGGTACAATTGTTCATCTTCTTTATTTGTTCAATGGAAAGAAAATAAAATCAAAAAGAGGAAGGCACCTTCTACATTTTTCCACGGGTTTTTCGTTTAACAAATAATGAAAAAAATAAAAGGAAAGAAAGAAAAATGAGAAGGACATTTTTGCGGGGTTTCCAGTCTGGAGTTCACGTTCCTCGTGGAGTCGTGTACAAGGGAGCCGTGATGAAAAACTGGCCGGAACAACAAATTCCGTCAAACTTCAAATTTACTGAAGAGCAACGCTTTCGCTCTAAAGCTTTTCCTCGCGACGTTGGAAAGGTACCCCGCGACTTTGTTCTTAATGTTCTCTATCAGCATCAGCCGTGTGATGTGAGTAGTCTGTGGGAATATTGCACCAATGACCCAGCTACTGTGCTTGATAGTAAAAGACATCTTCGTGATGTGCTGAAGCAGGCAAGGGATGAAGGCTTTATTACGTTTGAACGTGACTCGGCTACGGATGAATGGCTCTGCTTAATTACACGAGAGCGCTATGAAGAGGTACGACAAGTCGCACTTGCGAAGTCCGAATCGTACGAAGCGGCATCGGGCTTAAGGGGATCTAGTGCAACGGAAACATCATCTTACGCAGAGCAATTTAAGAACATGAATACGGAAGAAAAGGAGAAGCATGCTCAATTACTCGAAGAAGAGGTGGCTGCGACGACAAAACATCTTCGTTCTTTTCAACGGAGGGAAATAGACTACTTACCGTACACAGATCTAAACGGCAAGGTAAACTTTATGTGGTGGTATGAAACACGAGATGCTCCATATAGGGATAGAGATTCTCTTCCTGATTCTTCGCACTTGCCGATTAGCGATGGGAGTGGCGGGGGCACTCCTGTCTCTCCCAACACCACTTCAACAACAACTCGAGTCGAGTAGAACTATTATTGTTACGCATCTTACATCTCACATTATCCTGTTACTTTCAGGCTTCGCAATTAAAAATATATATTCTTTCCCGGGATGTACAATACTTATCCAATAGATTTTTTGTGTACTTATGTTTTTATTTACATTTGCATGTTATATATATATATTTATTTATTTTCTCTTTCCTGTTGGCTATTAGATTTTATAATGAGTATGCCTACTCTAGGAGTGCCTCTTCAAGGAGAAGAGGTTGATTTCTACAAAAACACACTTTTCCAAGGGATTCAGGGTGGTCCCATATCCCTTACATCAGGCGCCGAGATGATGCGCACTTTGAGAAAAGAACTGATTCGGTCCGAAGAAGTCAAAGAGTCTGAGGAGTATCATTCAGTGGTGGCGGATATGTTCAAGGTTGTCATGGACACATTAGTGTCAGCCTCGCATCGAAGTATGCTGTCTGTGCATATCGATCGTAGCGCACCGAGAGACTATCACGTGACAAAGGACGAAGATGAATTTTTAATGGCCGACGGAATATTTGAATCTGACGAAGAAGGCGACACTGAGAGCGACTCGGATAGTCAAGCTAAAACTTCAGCTAAGGAAAATGAACAGAAACAGCGTAAAAGAGAGGAATTGCGCAAGAAACGAGTGGATGAAGAGGCCTTGCTGCTTACTCGGAAAAAAGTACCCGATGATAAAGGTCATTTGTTAAACACATTAGGCCCCTATCCCGAACCCCGCCTGACTATCAGAGCCTCTACCTTTACTTTTCCCAGTCGAAAAGCTTTACAACATCGCACAGTCATTCCATCGCCTGATTCATCGTCAGAAAATGGCGATGATGATGACGATGATGATGATAAAAAGGATGGGATGTTGTCACTTCCGACATCATCGACTTCCTCTGGAGGAGGCGAAGCCGTAGCTCATCTCACAGCTTTTATGAAACCGTTGTCTATAGATTCGTTAAAGAAAGTAAGCGAAAGCGCCAAAGTAAAAGTAAAACCCTCTTCTTCCAATCGGGAGTACGTTACACAAATTGTAAAAACTGCTGTTCGGTTAGGGTGTGAGAAGGCATGCGTTCTCATGGACAAGCACAAAATTATTGAGGAGATGACAAATCATGTGCAGGCTGGACCATTACACACAGCAGCAAGTGTAGACTTTCTTAAATCGCTTCCGGATCCTCTTAAGCATGCCTTAGGACATATGTTGGGACTTTGGGAGGAAAGCCCTCCCGAGGAAGACATGTGGGAACGTATGGTGGCAATGGGTTTCCTCGCAGTCCTAACAAACCTTCGTTTGAAACCACTGAAGAAAATTGCATCGGAGTTGAGTGTTTCAATGCCTGATACGAATTCCACGGAAAAGTTTTGTGAGGCTATTGTCTTTGCTGCTTTTCCTAGAGAGCGAATTCGTGCGAGAAACTCCCGGACCAAGAAGCAGAAAACATTAAATTTTACGGTTCCCCAGTCCGGTATACGATGCAAGGGCGACATGGGATTTATTACATTTCAAGTGGAAAATGTTTCCATCTTACCAAAAGATAATGAGCGTCATTATTCTCCAGAATTCGAGTATGGGCTGCTGAAATGGAGTTTGCTTTGCATGGCTAATAAGGAGTCTTTGGCACTTTACCTTTGTCAAACAGGGAGTGTGTATTGCAAATTTTTAATTACCGTCGTGAACCATATTAATGTTGATGATTCAATCTGTAACGAGGGAACGCAACGCTTTTCCACTAGTTCACAGGAAAATGACTGGGGATTCAACAGCGTGATCAAGTTTGATGAGTTACTAAGTGCACGGAGGGGATTTTGGAAGGAAGATCACGACAGTATTACTATTGAGGTGGGCATAGTACTTGTAGAAGCACCTAAAGCTATTCAACCAGCGAAAAGCGTTTCCAATAAAGAAAAACAGGTGGGCCCTAAAGTTGACGAAAAAGCTGTACGGCAACTTATAGAGGATGAAAAAATTGCACAAATGCGAAAACGTATAAAACAAGAGATGACAAAAACACTCAAAGAAGAAGAAAAGACACGCAAAGAAATTTCCCAACGCTCTACAAAGGGTTTTCACGAACTGGGCGAGCGTTTTAAGACTGAAAAACAGCGTATTGTTAAAGAGTTGGCAGAGCGAGAACGTCGAGAGAAAGTTGAACAACAGCGGGAATTGGATATCATTAGACAGGCGCAGGAGCAGAATATTGATATGAAGAGGCGTATTGAGGTGAACAAGGAAGAAAACACCAACTTGCTACGTGAGAAGAAAGAATTGATACAAGACACGAAAGAAATAAAAAAGGTAGCAGAAAAACTCACTCAAGAATTGCAGTCTATTAATGGGAAGAAAGCAGAGCTTCAGCAAAGACTGAAACAGCAAGAAAAAAAAATCATATCGGCTCAAAAACGTCTGGATGATGTACGCAAAGATGAACCACCAACACCGCCATCTTCAGATTATGAGGCGAATGTAAGTGAGGAGATGATTACCAGGATGACAGAGTCTATTATTGGCTCTGACGGAAGAGATGTCTAGGTGCGAGGTGCACCCAATTATGGTTATGCTCGATGCATTATATCAAGGAAGAAACAAGCATTATATATATATATATATATATATATCAAAAAAAAAAGAGAGGAAAGCGTTCAGTATTTTTTTTATTTTTATTTTGGTAATATCATATGTTTCTGGCGATAATGTGGTCAACTCGTGCGAGGGTAGTACATATATTTTTGTTGTTGTTGTTTATACTAGGTGTTCTGTGCTAATTTGTTCTTTCCATTTTCACATGGTGTTGATTTTTTTTATTTTTATTTTTATTTTTTAATATATAAAAAGAAAGAGTATCAAACAAAAATACAGTACCTACTTTAATAGTATGTTAAGTGTATCAAAGGTGCCGACACTTGTGGCAGGGGCTTTATTTGGTTTGGCCTCTATGCTATTACTAGATGCCATTATCATCGCTCGGAGGGAAAAGGCTGTAGAGCGCCACATAAACTCTTTATTGTTTATCCCCGTTATATTGTCGGTTATCGGGTTTTTGTCAATGACGATGATTTCACCTAGTGAAGTTAAAAATGACGTTCCCCGCGCCAAGGCGGTCCTCTTTTTTAGTTGGTTTGTGTACATTGGCTCCACTGTTGCAGCGCTTGTAATCTGCATGTGCTGCTTTTCGGGTCTCCAGCAGCGAGAGCGAGCCGTACCCGGAGTTTCTTTAGTTATATTTACCAGCGTGGTGCCACTTTCCGGGGCTGTTATTTGGTGGGGAAGGAAATCGCAGGATGACTGGTAGTAGGCACCTTGAAAAAAAAAAAAAAAAAACAACAGAAATGACGGCGATGAGTATTGTGTACAATAGAACTGTTTTTTACGAGGAGTATATTGAAATTACAATAGTTTTTTTTTTTTTTTGTGTGTGTGTGTATGTGTCGTTGCTTTTTGCTCATATATAAATCCCATTATGCTGTTATTTTCCTCATGTAAAAAGAATTATGAAAGTAAACAACAAACGTTTATTCAGCTTTTCTGTGTATCTTTATGTTGTTCATTCTTTGTACTTTTTTCTTCTAACATAGATTGCGCGTAATGCGTGCGTTTAGGTCAGCTGTCGCTTTGGTAAAGCATTGCAGAAGCTTTGACAGCTCCACAAGATTTGGAAAGGAACTTGGCTTTGGTCATAAGATGCGCGACATTCCTGTGCTTACAGGTAATCCCAGACCTGTTTCTCGTGAAGATGATTGGCGCTGCTCATATAAACTTACGGAACGCATGGAAGACGTGGTCAGAGATGTTTTAAAAAAAGATGGATGGGCAGAAATTGAAATTCAACGAGAGATGGAGCAAATATTCGAACGAAAGAATGTTGGCAGTAGATCTTCACTCAATACTTGGTCAACTGTGGAGGAGTTTCAGAGAACGCCATGGTACCGCAGATACCAACCGACGGACACCTGCGTGGCGAAGTACATTTCTTATGAAGTAATTAAACTTTTAGAGAAGCACCTGATCCCGCCATCGTTGAGAACTGATCCGTACGCACACTTGAGAAAACGTCATCTAGAAGATAATTGGATGAACGACAAGTTTTCGGAGGAATCCGCAAAGTATCTTAAACGAGCTGACATAGCCAAACAGATAAAGGGACATCCCGAATACGGTCAGGTGACTAGGCGAAAATTCTTGGAATTCGATCAAAAGTTCAAAAACTTACACGGAGCGAAACAACATGTTAACGAGTCTTATTTGGCGTGGATGCAGTCCATGGATGTGAAAAAGTGATGCTGTGGTATAGTGCGGTGAAGGCATTTATACCAGGAATAGAAACTGTTTGCGTCAATCATTTTGTTGTGTGCGTCTGTGTGTGTGTGTGTGGTGTAGCGATACATTTGTTCGCTTTGTGTTGTATTACATTATTATTTTTTTTTTACTTTTTAAAAAAAAATCTTTCCTAATTCATAGGATTTAATAATAGCAGAAGCTATAGTTTATTGAGATGGGCAGTATCGGTCTATAAATAACAAGTGCAAAAAAGCATACGTAGGCAGTTAACTTAAATGTGCAATAGCAACGAAATAAAAAAATAAATAAAATAAAAAAAGATCAGTTTATCAACATTACTTGCAAAGTGAGAAGGGCGACACATCACCTTTGCGCTCTGACGATGTTGAGGATCTTTTGTCTGCGAAAAAAAGCGTTACCAAGATCTGGAAGACAGATAGTTGAAAGAATGAGAGAAATATCAGAGGAGCAGAGTTCTTCTCGTGCGTGTTTGGTTATATCGATCAACGAGATTTTTACTCGGAGACTTGTTCTTGAACTATTTGAGGATCTGGTACCAAATACGGTTAAGAACTTCAGAACATTTATTATCGGCCCCACTGGTATAGATGCCACCAAAGAGATAAATTTGGATTACCTGGATACACCATTACATCGAATAGACCATAAGAAAAAAAAAAAAAGAAACATATTGTTTTGGGTGAACTCGAATCCTTCAACATTTATTTTATTGGTAGTTTAATCACCGATGAACACTATCGCCAACGACATTCAGAGCGGGGGGGAAGTACTTAACATGAGGTCTGATGGTCCGCATACCAGTGGCTCCGTCTTTGGTATAATTATTGGATACTCTATCTCTGAACACTGCAAGTGTTTGGAAACTATTTCTGCACATGGCAGACAGCCTCACGAGGTATGCGGACTAAAGGCACTTTCATCACATCCTTTTCATCGGTGAATGGAGATAAATAGGGTCTCCAATGGGTGCTATTTCTTAATTGGCAAAACACTTTTTTCGGGAATGGCCTTATCCAGTCAATTTACTCTCTTTCTCTGTATTGCCTGCAGGAATACGGGGGGGGGGTGATATTTTCCCTCACAAATGTGATACGAGGTCGCTTTTGTACAGGTTGATATTTTTTTTTTTTAATTTGGCATTTGCAATATGTTTTGAGGCAAGTTGTCGATGTATTTTGAAGGACCAATCAACTGACATGTCACTTCGCCCCAATAACATAAAATTATTTGTGTCTTTTCTTCTTTGCGCGCCGGTTTTCCCATTACATACTTATTATTCTTTACTTTTGCTGCTTCGGTTCTCAATTAGTCCACTTCTTTCAATGGACTTGGGAAATGCCACAATCATGAAAAAGGCTTAGGGCACTGCTGTGCCAAAGTGACACTTTTTGATATAACTTCATTCGCTATATACGTGTGTGGTGTATGTTTTTTTTTTTTTTTTTCTGGTAGTGTTTGCGTCATTCGTTCTTATACAAAACAATTTGTCTATACTTCTACATAGGCATGGTTCGTTGTTGCTTTCTGTACATTGCCCCTTCACATTTTATTACTTCACAGCCAATGTGGAAGTGGCATCTTAGTGACCACAGATAAGCGTTGGGCCAACTGATAAGAGAGAACAAGGAATCGAACGGAGGGCTGAACATTCACTGTTCAGTTTTGCGGGTTACGGGACGGCCTCATTCTTCCTGTGGGTGTCGCATATGATAACAGAGTTATTTCGTATACACTTTTGTTTCTTCTTTACCACTCTCTGTGGCGAGCCATCGGGGACAATAAGTGATTCTTTTAGAGAGCGCAGGTGTCATGAGGAGCGAAAGCTTGGTAAAGTGTAACTAATTTTGTGTGTATGTGTGTGCTTTATGGTTTTGCAAACATAAAAACTACGCTCATGAATTTCATAAATAAGATAACAAAAAGAGTTTTTGTTCCGGTACCTATTGTTCGAAAAGAAAGCATGGGGTAGTCAATGTAATTGGATGCCATGTCATTTTTTTTTCGCTCTCTTTGTTTTCTACTTCCTTTTATTGTGGCCTTGCGGCAAACTTTACATTATTGAGATTCCAACTTAGTTTCTCAAGAATATTGTGTGGTACTCTCCGACACGTATTGTAGACGATACCAATATTTTACTTATGGTATAGTTTTCGGCACCCTGTGCTGACACCTCACTGAATTCATATGTTTTCTTATGTGAGTGTATCTCAGGTACGATGCAAGTAAATTAATTATCTGTGAGTAATAAATGATGAACATCAATTACGCAAAACAAATTCTTTTCTACTTTTTTTCTTTTTCTAGAAAGCTAACTAAGACACAAAGAAGAGGAGTTAAAGTATCTAATAATGGTGAAAATGCGAATGCTCGCTGGCCTTCTCGCGAGTTTACTTTTACTATGTTTGGTTAATCCTTGCATCGGCGACTCCGGTCTGGAAATGGCTGTGGTCTTCAAGGGTGACCAGACAGAGGTTCCATTTGAGCAGGATGATGGTAATATAACAATGCGCAAGCCGCGTGCATTTCGTGTTCCTGCATTTGTCGGTGGCGTCTTCGACAACAAGGACTTTCTCGTGCTTCTTTGTGACGCGCGTTACAATGGTTTCTCAGACTGGAGTTTCATTGAGGCAGCGACAACGACCAGCTATGGAGACTACAAATCGTGGGGTGATGTGGAGATCTTTGCCAAGAACACAAGGAAGAGCAAAACACACTCAGTTGTGGGTGATGTCACAGCGGTAATGAAGGGCAACAAGATTTATGCGCTTGCTCCTAGCTGGGACGAATCAAAAACTTCGTGGGTCGCTCACAAGAGTAATGCCGGATGGAACCCATTAATGATTGTTGGGACTGTCATGAATTCCACGGATTCCGAGGGTGGTGATGTGTTCGTGAAGTGGGAAGAGGGGAAATCACTGAAGAGCATACTTCCGAAAACCGTACTTGGGGCAAAAGGATTTCAGTTCATTGGTGGAGTGGGTAATGGTGTAGTCACAAAGAAGGGTGCAATCGTTTTTCCCATCCAGATCGCGAACGAGAAGAGAAAAGTTGCATCTTCCATCATGTACTCTACAGATGACGGTTCCACATGGCAGATGGGAGGGACAACAGAGGCAGGTCCATCGGAGTGCAGCGTGGTCGAATGGGGCGATGGGAAATTGCTTCTCAATACACGATATGATGCTGGATTTCGCAAAGTTTACGAGTCGGATGATATGGGCACCACATGGAAAGAGTCTCCCGTATTCACTCGAGTCTGGGGCAACCAACCAAACCGTAAGGGAGTAGGAAGCCAAGGGAGTGCCATTACAGCTCCAGTGGATGGAAAAGATGTGTTGCTCTTTGCGCATCCACTGAATACGAAAGGAGGTTACACTCGGGACACACTGCCGCTCTGGATGAGTGATGGGAGGCGCATAGTGTACGTCGGCACAATCAGTGAAGCTGGAAAAGGAGAGAGCTCTGGGTATTCTATATTGGCTCATGTGGGCGATCATCTCTACAGCATGCACGAGATCAATCCGTTTGGAGATTGGAACAATTACGATGCTCCGCTTAAAGAGTGGGACAGAGTTCTTGCACTCAGTCCGCTGCCGCACTTTTTTGAAAGCGTTAAGACGACAGTGCGTGCATGGCGAAAGCTGGACGCCGAGCTTCAGACTAAAGGTGTCCCAACGGATGCGCTTGTGGGTTTATTGGGGGATCACAACGATGACGCTGAATGGGCAGACACGTACAACTGCGTGAACGCCAGTGTAAATGGCGCGACACGTGTCCCGGGAGGATTTCGTTTCAATACCACATCTGGCAGTGGTGCGCAGTGGCCTGTGCAGAGCCAAGGGCAGAATCAGGTTTACAGATTCACCGAAAATCAGTTTACAATTGCAGCTACAGTAAAGATTCACGCCACAAGCGAGACTGAAGATGACTCGCTGATTGGGGCCAGTGCAACTGAGGACGGGAAAACGCTGGTGCTTGGCCTTGGATACACGCAGGACAAGAAGTGGTACGCAGTGGATGGTAATGGTGTGAAGATTCCTACTGAAACTTCGCTTGAGCTGGAAAAGGAGTACCATGTTGCACTTACATTTGCGAATGGAGTGGGTTCTGCGTATGTGGATGGTGTGGGCATCACAAAAGGAAAACTAACGACTCACAGTGCAGCCTCGATCAACCACTTCTACATGGGCGGAATTGGAAAATCCTCAACAGCAAAGGGCAGTTCATGCACAGTGAAGAATGTGATGCTGTTCAATCAGGCTTTGGGCCAAACTGAAGTCGCTGGACTCTCAAACGAGGACAAGGACGGAGACCAGAGCGCAGCAAAGTGGACGACGGAGTCCACAGAAGTGTCAGTGGGCGGCGCCGCGACGCCAAAGGGGGAAATTAACGGAGCATCAGAGAGTGGAAATCGGGTGGCCAGCACGAACTCTCCAAAAGATTCCTCAGGTGAGGTTAGTTTCTTTGGCGATTTGGATGGCTCCCCGTCTGACTCTGATGACGGGGCAGTGGTGTCCTTGTCCTTTGTTACTTGGAGCTGTCTTGTTTATTTTGCGATTGTGCTTACGGGTTTGTGAAGACATGTGCTGTACTACATATTTACTCCTATACAATACGGCTTAGTTTTCACGTTCAGATTCAGAAGCGCAATTCTGCAAAGAGAGAGGAGTGAACCCAATAAACTGTGTGCCTGAAAGCTATTTTTTTTTTTTTTTTGGAGGGGGGTTGTTCTAGTGAAATTTTCAAAGAAACTAAATACTTTTTGAGCACGTAATAACAGGAGGAAAACATTTAAAATATCTATTTTTAGATTATTTTTTTTACATGGTTAAATTGTGGTCCATATTTTTTTATTTTATTTGTTGTCGGTACTTATCATCTGGAGGTAGGGTCTTGTGTGCGAAGGGCCTCACTCTAAGAACTGTGGAAATCATCAGCGGTAATTATTACTATTATGAGGTTTGATTTTACCCCCTGTTTAATAGGTTATGCTACCGTGAAGGAAAAATAAATAAATAAATATATATATATATATTATATTACGATATTTTTTTTTTTTGATAAAGTAGATTTAAAAAGCAAAGCGCAAATTTAACATGGAACAAATTCTATAAGGATTACATCAGCGGTTGTTCGGCGCCATCTTTTTGTATGAAACATTATTAATTTGTGGAAAAATATAAATTTAGGCGATTTCTTTAACATTTCAGAAAATTATAGAACGGACTTATTGTTGTTGCTTTTTCTTTTGCACTTATAATTTTATTTTTGTATTTTGCTACAGAATCCAGATGCGATTTTTTTAATATTGTTTTTTGTTCAGATAAAAGTTTTAAAAAGTCTTAAGAAAAGCTTAAGAGATTAGAAGGATTACACATAAGATAGTCGCGTCAACACGGTGCACTAGCCCCCGACTCAGTTTCAATCACCCAATAGCAGAGTGTCTATGAGTGATTTCTGAACGCAATGCATTGGATTTTTTTTTTCAAAAATGAGTGAAAATTGCTTGTTGCGAAAGCTCCGTACAAAAATGTTCTATTGCGCTCGTATAATGATTGGAAATATCTAGATGAAAAAAAAATATTGTTTTTTTTTTTTTTACATTTCACATTGTAATACAAGAAAAGATGATTTAGGGTCCTATTAGTTACAAGGGCGTCAGCTAAATGGCATAATATCGAATGTACGCCGCTCAAAAAGTTTTGAATGCTACAGTAGAGAAACTTGAGTCTTTCTGTATTTATGTGTGCCTTTTTTGCCTAAAACTTATTATTATATGAATAAGGAGAAAATGGATTGTGAAGATGCACTTGAGCGATGTGCAATATACTAGGAGATTTTGCATTTCGGATTTGTTTATTTTTATCCTTTTGTGCCATTTCCCGTACTTTGTTAATTGTGTATCGTAAGAAGTAAAGGCCGAAGAAGTGTATCAGAGGTTTTCTTACATTTATGTATTTGTCTTCTGGATGATTGTACCCTATAACAGAAGTGAAAGGTTTATCAAGTCATGGCAATTTTGCTTTTTGTGTTTTTTTTTTCTTGATTCGGCCGACAGAGTATTTATTTTTGTTTATACCTCACGCTGTTAGTTACTGAATCATTGAATTTGTGGCTTCTTTTAAACTACATTCAAGTTTATTTTATATCATTTGGAGAAAGTGACTCTGTATGTGTTGCGATTGGTTTATACGTTACTTAAAAAAAAAAAAAAAGATGTTTTTGGTTTTTCATTTTTACATATTATTATTTTCCCACTGAGTGATCATTGTGTGGGACCAAAGTATTGCTTGCAGGTTTTTGGTCATCCGTGAAATAGATGTGTGGGATTTGAGTAAGTGCTGGTTTTTTTTCACTCTAATTGTGAAAAAATACATCGACCCATGCACATACACTGAATTAAAGTAATCTATATATATATATATATATATATATATATATATATATATATGTGTGTGTGTGTGTGTTTTTACCGCAGCTACGCATTAGGAATATTTTTTCGTATCAATTTATAGACAATTGCTCCTGTGCCATGCGGCAAATGAGTGTCTTTGCCCGTAGCCTGTGGGTGTAAGAAGGAGGGGGGCGGGGGATTTGTGTTAGAATAACAACAATTTTCAGCGTTGAATGACTCGCTTGTCATCCAATGAACATTGAAAAGTAACATGAGGAGAAGTATGTTCGAATATATATTTTGCAAGTACTGCGGATGCATGTTTTTGCTCATGGGAAGGCTTTTTACTTGCTTTTTAACTGAAGAAGAGAAAAAAATGGGATTGTTTGGAAATCCATATAGGCCTATCAACTTATGTATTGCTCCACAAAGTAATTTTTTTTTTTTACTTTTTATTTTGTGATACTAGAAACTTGGATATCTACTTATGAAATCAGCTGTACTTCACATAGGTTAAAACAAGGCGTTCTGGAAGCACTATAAGATGATAATTGACTTGCTATTCAACATCAAATTCTTTTGACCTGTATTTCTGTTTATTGATATACAACCTGGCATTCTAGAGCAAGGAAGCATGAAGTGAGATGAGACACGTGTAAAATGCACTGTAACATCTTTGGGATAATCTTGGCTTCCACCTCGGTTATTTTAACTCCAGATATATACTTTTTTGTGAATTTATGGAATATGTCTTAAACGATTAATAGCAAAGAAAGATATTTTAGTTGCACTTATTTTACTTTAGTTTATGGATTCTACTAATATTTTAAAATGAAGATCAAAAAATATTATTACTTTATTTTAGACTATTTATTTATGCTTTGGTGCTACAAGGCAGAACTAGTGTCATTGCATGCACTCAACAGGGGAGTCGCCATGCGCTGATGTTGCAAAGATGAGATCACCAATGCACTGAGGGTATACTTTCGCTGATACCTAAACCTTATCCGCAGTTGGGCAGATTTGTGCTTTCCGGTGTAGGGATACGACAGAAGCGGAGCAGTGGCGCGACGTGCTGATTCACCCAATGAGTGAGGGACTGTCCGATACAAATAAGATGAAGGTTGGAGTGGGTTACTGGGGAGTAGAGGCGGAAATAGGTTCTGCTCGCAAGACATACTTTTGGTTTCAGACGGCACTCCAACTCTTTCCCCGTGCGCCCTA
>JASANW010001363.1:0-84016 GCA_030849725.1 Trypanosoma boissoni
CTGTGTGTGCGCAAATTAAATGAAAAGAACACGTTTTGAGTTGATTCACAAAAATTAATAGTGAGTTAAAAAAAAAACATAAAGAAGCGTCGAACACGCATTTGTCTCGATAAGTTTAGTGATTTAACCACTGGTCTACTGCGAAAAGTATAACATGTGTCACTCAGACCAGTACACCAACTCACGTGCAACTACAGGAATGACATAGGCAATGCCCACACACCGTTCTATATTAACAACAATTGGTACTACGCAATTGGGGTGTGAGCAGTCATGAGAGCAATTTTATGGAATATCCCATAAACAGTGGGAGACCGGATAAGCAACTGCTACCACATTAGCTGTAAATGAGTAACCTATTTTTGTATCTTCATGCTTATGTTTTTTTATTATTATCTCTGTGTGAATGCATAAATGTTATTGAAATTTAGTATGTATACTTAAAATAGTAATAATGAATGGCTTAAAAGGTGATATGTTTATTGGTAGTACGAAATGTGTAAAGTTATCATCCGTGTGGGCTTTGGTCACTATTTGGATATTGCGAAAAATTGCTACAGTGGATTCTTATATATATATATATTTGTTTGTGTGTGTGAATCGTTGCAATAGTGTACTATAGAAGAAGGAATTTGATAATTTTTATTTTTCCTTTGCTGGAACAGATTCTTTTTTTTTTTTACGAATATTTTGCAGTAGGCTATAACAGTTTTATTACATATATTTCTCCTTTTCTTTCTGTTTACCACTTCTCCTTATCGCGTGTGCCATCGCGCTTTCTTATTTTTATTTATTCTTTGAATTATTGTTTACTTTTGTAAAGGCACACGTATGGGAATACACATGGCAGGTGCCTCAAGTGCTCGCAACGGAAAACAAATCTTTCTTCCCCTTTGTGTTTTTTTTCTTTTCCTTTTCCGTTATGCGTTGAGGAATGTACCGCATTGGTTTAATTAGTGTCTCTGAGCGTTTCGCACAGGTTTAGAGTATGGGGCTTATGTGTGTGAGTGCTATTATTAATTTATTTTACTTTCCCCTTTCCTCATGTTTTTCACGCGACAGGGTACCCTAGTGTTTGGTAAAAAGGATATAAAGAATAAAATTCGATATATATATATATATAAATATACATATTCTATATGTTCACAAAATAAAGGCTCTTGCATGGCCTCTCCGCCATTCAAAGCTACACGCAGCGCACTGTACGATGATAGAACATAAGATGCTTTGCGGACATATGGAAGATTTGCGTTGATATACATACATACATATATATATATATATTGATTAGGTAAAGTTGGAAAGTAAAGGTCAATGGAATTAACAACACAGGGGGGAGGAGGTTCCCAGTGAAAGAATAAATCGCCTCATCTCATTGAACATGCTCTTCACAATCTCTGATAGAGAGAGAGAGAGAGTAAAAGAGAAAAATAAATAAAGAAATCATGTACTCAGCTCAAAGAGTCATAGATGCAAAGAAAGGATGAAAATGCATATATTTATATATATACATACATACATGTATGTATATATGTATGTATGAGTGTGCCTACCTTATAAAGAGAGCTTTATACGAAAGAGACTACATTGTATCCACATTATACATTGCAGCACAATTGGACTAATCATTGCAAAAATAAAAATAAAATAAAAACAAAAAACAAGAAAAGAAAGAGACAACAAACACACAGATTGAGCAGGAGATCAAAGACAAAAAACAATTACACTCACAAATAGATACATACAAAGAAATAAACAGTAAAGTTTCGCGTTCACGCACATTTATCTCACTCACTCACTCAATCACTCACCTTGTCTGTGAAAAGCAGTGAAGAGAACGTTAAGATGTGGAACCTCTTGCCACCCCGCTTTCAAACACACACACACACACACACAAATCGAAACCAAACCAAAGGAAAAGTAAAAAGAAAAACATAAAGTGAAATAAAATAGAGAATCACAGAATATCAGTTGCTCACACCTATACACTTTATTTTCTCCGCTCATTCCATTTGTATTGCTGTAGACCAAAATCTTTACTTACCTGTTTGTCTTTTTTTTTAAATCCCTTTTTGCATGTGTCCTTTGGATGATCTCATTGGCCACTCTTCCCGCCTCGCCTTCCAATTTTTTTTTTTTTTTATATATCCCCCCCTTTTTCCACTCGTTATATTTCACTCAAACGGATTATTCTGAAGTATGACAGTATCTCCCGAGGAAACGCTGACAAGTGTGCCGCCTCGCACAACACAGGCGCCAATGTGACGCACAATGGCATCTTTTACCCAAAGCTCTGCGTTTGCCATCACAAGATTCATATTGTTATCGAATCCTTTAAGCATACCATGTACTTCTTTGCCTTCCATGGAGACAACCACTCGTCGGTCGAGATGGGGTTCTAGTACGAGAATGCTCTCTTTTTTTCGGAGTATGTGCGCAGCCTCCGCAGCCATGTGTGAATGAAAACAAATAATCGAAATGAAAATGGAAATAATAATAATAACAATAATAAAGGAATATTATCCAAATATTCGTAAACCTCCACTTGCAAACCTCTAGCGGAAGGACAGTTTTTTTTTTTTTTTTTCTTTTCTATGTGTGCCCGTGTGGACTTGTGTATGTCCTCCTCCCTTGCCACCACCAAGCAAAAGGAAAGTGAAACAAACAAACAAATAATAAAAAAAAAAAAAAAAGGAAGAAGGAAAAAGTAAGGATTTAACAATAAAACACCTGAAAAATAAAAACAAACAGATGCATATAATAAAGGTAATGCAGCAGAAAAGGGAACATCCGAGAGCGAAAATCCCGTAAGAACAACCAAATAAAACACACACACACACACACACAACAAATGAGTTTGTCAGCAATGCGCACACATTCACTGACAGACACACAAATAAAAAAGAATATATATATATATATATATTCAAACAAACGATGACTATATTTTTAATGTGAAGTAATGCAGTTTCGAAAATGCCATATCAAGGCGCGGTCCACTGAAGTGAGCGCGGGAATTGTTCGTGATTGACAAATGGAAGGTCCTGCAAGTCCTTTTCTGGGTGGTGTTGTTCCATTTGCTGAACTGGGATAGGATGCATGAGCCATGTTTGATCTTCCTCAAATGGTGTCTGGTCAACCTTACCAGGAACCTGTTGCATGGGCCACAGCTTGTTCACGTTGTACGCCGGAGCCGGTTCACTATGATGCGTGAATTGCTTATCCAAAAATGTTGCCGTGTAGGACATCCAGTCATCCTCAGAACCTGTTTGCTTTGGTGTGACAGGATACCGCGAGGTGGGTGTGTGGTATTCATGCGGGAACATATGTGCATTGGATGGTGTGTTTGGAATGTCTTCCACTGCGTATCCCTTTTCCTCTCCTGCCGTACGTGCCAAGAGCACATCTGTAGCAATCTGCGGGCGAAGCTGTGGCTCCACGATTCTTCTTGGTGACTTGGCGTCTTTAGGGACTTGAACATGTGACACGTTCTCGGAAAGATCCTTTATGGTTTCATTGGCTTGGCGAAGAGTTTCTTCACTGCATTGCAATCGTTTTGCGATAGACGCAAAGGTATCTCCCACAAAAACAGGTTCCACCGCGCTGAATTCTGTTTCTGGAGTGGATGACCAGCAAGACAGTGGAACGCGCAGTTCTGTAATAGAAGGGTCAAATGTCCCTCCCTCACCACTTTCTGCGTACTTGTACGTCATCGCCGCCTCTCCATTCACTTGTTGAAGTTCCTCCACCGTACAATCCAACACTGCCGCCGCCTCTTCCCAACTGTTCACCCGTCGCGTCTTGTCAGTGTCTTTTTTATCCATGAGCGAAAACACATTCTCATGACTCGCGCCAAAACTTGTTCGCCGGCGGCTTGCAGTGTGGGGTACATGCAAGACAAGACCTGTTTCAAGGCTTTCGACCTCCGGGTTGGTTTGTTTCAAATCATCCACGGAACAGCCAAGTCGTGTGGCAAGCATCTCCCAAGAGTCCCCGTCCAAGACCGTTTCCACGGAGAGACGATTCACAGGCGCCGTCTGCCAATCCAATGCAAATGAAAATAAACGATGATGTTCATGTGTGGTGGGCGTTGCGGGATCATGCTCTGTGGGGAACACGGAGGCATCATGCACAATGTTCTTCCGGTAAATCGTATGAAATTCACAGGAGGTTTGCCTATGCAACCAATGCCGAATGTCATACATACGCTTTTCAAATTCTGTACTTTGGAACGGAAGCTTACAGACCACCACACGAAAGAACTTTCTAAACTCATAGTGTGCTGTGGACATTTCCAACTCTGTAAAGGAGGTATCGGAGGAGGAGGTCCAAAATTCAGCCATACGAACCCACGGCTCTAACTTTTCCACATGAGGCCAAGAGACATGTGGATCGTACAAATTTGTTGCCCCAGGCACAGGCACATTGCATCGATTGATCACCCCAATACACTGTTCCTCTAATCTTTTTAAATCCGCACGCACAAAGTGAGCCACCTCGTCCTGGTCATACTCGTCGGATGCTCCAAAGGGTCCTTTCTTAGCCGCATTGAAGGCGGCCATAAGTTCAGGATCTATACTTCCGCCTCCGGATTCAAGTCCAGTAAGCATGCGACGCACTGCCGCGAGCTTTTCCTCCACAATTTGACGCCCAATGTCTCGCAGAAACATAGAAACATCATCGGCGAGCTTCAACACATGATGGTCCCAGTAACCTTCGAGAACGATTTTGTAAGTGACTTCCGAGCCTTGAATACCTTTTTCCTCCGTATTCTCAAACACAAAACGCTTATTCCGAACCTTGGCTACTTCGTACTCATACCAATCCTCTGTTTTCCACCGGAATGGAAATTGGCTTCGATCGACAGGGATCTTTCCTGCACACGGCAATGGAGCCTCCAGTCGACCCACGTCTCGTTGCACTTCCAAAGGACTTGTAACACGAGAGTTCTGATGACGTTCAACCACGGCACGATCCATAATGGTTTCCAGTGAAGGCGATGGGGTCGTCTGGTTTGCTTCATTCATTTTCGTTAAATATGCATCACGAAAGGGAAATCCTTTTTGCCCTTTACCCCGTGCATTCTGCGGCTTGCGAGGATCCACACGAGAGAATTCTCGCATATACTGTACGTATTCCCTACCTTTGGCGTCGAATTCATTATGTGGGCGAAAGCGAAACGCATTTGCCGGAGCACTGGCACTCCAGGGACGATAATCACCGAGATGATGTGTCATGGATGTACACACATACCAACTGTCCACAAATTGATCCTCCGGCACATCGGGTCGCACAAGTGGGCCACGAATACTAATGGGGAATTTATCATCAATAGGGTCAATAAACTCGTTGGTCTTCGTACTATTCATATTTTGTGGGGCTGCTACAGGGGCTGGACCGTCAAACTTGGGCATTTGTGTTGGCATGCGGTAACGCGACCAATTATAGTTGGCCACAATGCTTCGCCTTATCATTGTTTATATATATATATATATTTATATAAAAATATATTTCTTAGTTTTGCTTTGCACCAATGATACACACAAACAGGAGTGCTACCAACACCACTAATACTATTACTACGATTAAGATTACTACCAAACAAATAGGATTGCCCCTTACACACACCATAAAAGTATAGAAGAAAAATAATATATATATATATATATATATAAGACAAACAAACAACAACAATAACAACAACACAACTAGACCCACACTTTGAAGCTTTGGTTTTTTTTTTATATTTTTTTTTCCATAAAAAGTTTCAAAAAATTTTTTAAAAAAAGGAAGGACGATTAGGTGCAATATAAAAATACAATTACAGAATGTGTCGGATGGAATTTCTTTCATTCGCTCATTCATAGTATACAGTTTCCTTTTTCTTCTTCTTCTTTTTGCTGTTCATACCCCCACCTTTTCACCGTCTTCTCCTTTTTTTTTTTTTTATTTTGTTCTCACACACTCCCCCCCCCTTCCCACAACTTTTTGTACTGAAAAACAAAAACAAAACAAAACACACCAAAGCAAACACAACAACAACAACAAAAATACCCAAAAATAAATAAATAAATGAGTTCGCCACACAAAGAATGTCCAAATCACTATTCCTCCCTTGCCTTGTGATTCTTCTTATCATCCAGAACCCATCCAAACTGTCGTATAAATTCTTCCTTCGCTCGGCAACTCGCTGTATCTACAGGTATTCCAATAGCTTCCGGCGCGGCGGCCTCGTCTACAGTGCGAAATGTCGAAAACCAAAGAAGACCATCTGCCTTTCCACGTATGAGCGCAACTTTTCCGTTACGTAGACTTTTGGTAAAGTGTACAATGTCTCCTGGTGCAAAGCCCAGTCCTGTTTCAAGACTGATATCCAAAGTAATTCGGTCACCGGACTTGGTTGTGGCGTCCATGAGAGATTTCTACTAAAGCAAAGAAACAAAGAAAAAGAAAAGAAAAGAGAAATGTGCACTAAAAGGAGAAAAAAGTAAAGGAGACAAAAAAACAAACAAACAAAGGGGTAAGATATTTTAATTTAATTAATACTTATTAATATTATTACTGTTTTTGTTAGTATTGCTATTTTGAACGTACGAAGAGAATTATAAGGATTTATGTGTGCTTGCAGAACCCGGAAGGACAATGAAAAAAAACAACAACATAATATAACAACAACTAAAATGAATTCAAAAGAAACAAAACAACAACAATAATAATAATAATAGGCATAAACATCTATCTATTTATATATCTATATATCTATATATATATATATATAAACATATACATACATAAAATGTTGAATGAGACACAAACAGCAGATAAAAGGGGCCACATATTCCCTTTGATAATAAACACCAGCAGTGGGAAAGGAGAGGAAACAAGGAAATAGAAAAGTTTTCCTTTGTTCTCTCCTTCTCTTCTCTGTTCCCAATGTGTTGAACGACGAACAGAATGACAATAGAACAACGACAACAACAATAAAGAAACAAAAACAACAACAACAACAACAGCAAAAATAAAAATAAAACGGAAACCTTTCTGTTATTAAAATTTGACGCAAACTCGGGCGGTCAACAGGACAAGAATACCACCAACAGCACAACTAACAAGCAGAAACATAACATTCAACGATTCAGCAGAAATCATAGCGCCTCGAGCGCCTCTGTTTACGTTCATCACACTTTCCACCATCACGGAGGCGTATCGTGTATAGTTATTTTTATGTATCCATTTTTTATCCAGTGACCACGCGGAGTTGAACCATTCCTTGCGTGGGATGCGCAGTGCGCGTGGGATTGCTGGGGCACGCAATGGATTCCATCCGATATACTGCAAAGCCTTCTCAATCGCTTTTTGTGCGGATGTTATGGGAGCAAAGGCCTCGAATGTGTAATCCATGCTTCTAGACATACCTTCTGTATCTTTGGAGTCGCCTGGAAAGATCGTTTCGCACGCCACACCGGCAGAAAAGCAGTTCCACAGTACTTCGATGAGTGTGGCATTTGCTGTGACTGTTTCATGTGGGTATAACACACGCAATGCCGCGTTTGCGGCTTCTGTCAAAGCCTTTGAATGCAAACGCGGCACTCGTTCAGCTGTGTCTGACATTGTAAACACAAACGGATCCATGTAACTTGTGTTATATCGTGTAAGGGTGAGCATGACTCGCTCCTCTCTCTTTTCGTTTACCCATGACATATCCCTTGTGTGATCCAGCAAGGTTGTGATGGGCGAGTAAGGCAATTGCGTCGTTGCCGCCCGGTAAAGGCCAAAATCTTTTAATTGCAATTCCGCCTCGCCCTGTGCGGCTCCACTTGGTACACGTGCGTCTACGTGATAATACAATGGCGCATCCACCTGTGCAAGTTGATCCAGCGCAATAAATGTGTCCATCGCAGATATATTCACTGTTGTAAAGTTCAATGCCGTACCATACGCAAGACGTGTACAATCCTCTAGCGAACGACAATCCAATTCCATGGCATCCGCAATAAATCGCGCACTACCAACCCCTCCCATGTGTTCACCCGGGAAAAAAAAAACATATATATCTCTTGACTTGCCCATATTTCGCCTCACCACGTCACGTGCGTACTTTCCTGCCGCGTCCATAATGCCCAAAGCTGTCACAATGGCACTTGCTGCTCCATTAGCCCCAGGTGCCATACCATGCACCAATGTGGGGCTTGTGGATGGGATAAACAATGCCGCCGCACCAGGTGTTGTGTGTTTTGTAAATCCATGTCTCGGCGCCTGAGGCCATTCCCACTGAGTTTGTGCGTTTGTGGCCCAAACGGTCCAACCACCAAGTGGGGTACACGACGGAGAAGAACCCTCTAGGCAATTCGGTGTATTATGATTTTCCTCCGTTCCCTTCTTTGAATTCGCTTCGGATATCGATGGAGATATACTTTTATGTGAGAGAACCCTTGTGAGATACAGTCCACTACGTGTTTCGAGAATATGATGTGGAAATGTATACCCCCGGGCCCAGCGCTTATGGTTAAACATAGCCGCCCGTACCACATCTTCCCACCCATGCAATCCGTCTTCTGCAGAAAAGCCGAGCAAAGAAAAGTTATACACACGAAAAAGCTCACGTGGGAGCCGAAGGGTATCCGATGCGGTAAAGCGATACTTTAAAGGATCGTTCGTAAGCGCAACAGCCGTTACGCGTGGAATGGGTTCACGTGCGTTGTATGCCTCTATCGCGGCGAGTGCACAGGAGACATTTAACCAATTCTCTTGTTGCCGGGAAACAGGTGAAGCCGCCGCCATTGCAGATGTTTCGGAACGAAACAAAAGAACGAGCCCAATCCCTCGATCACCCGGCACGACACGTGGATCAATCTTACTTAGCGTAGTGGAAAGCAATGCGGTGACCTGTGCGGTGTCATTACAGTAATTACTGGGAAAGGGAAGTAAGACATGCGCTACAATGGCATCCCATGCGTATGCGCTTGAGCTGCCATGGAGATCCATTGATCCGCTTGGCAAGAGTGTCGCGCAAAGCGTACCAAGTCGTGCATGGGTATAGTCGCGATAGTACGCCCCGTAAAAGGCGCTATGGGCATCGGGGGGAAAGTGATCTGAGAAACCCCCTGTTTTCGTCCCACTACTACAGGTCGACAGAAAAAGAACAGAAAGGACAACAACCAGCCACCGAAGAACAGAGATGGTGTGCATACCCTTTCAATTTCTCTTATATATATATATATGTGTGTGTGTGTGTGTGTGAAGGATTATATGTAATAGAGAGGATCGTAATGAGAGAAATGGGAAAGATGAAAAAAAGTAAAAAAAAAAGTAAATAAAAAAAAATAAATGTGAAATAAATAAATAAAACAAAACCAAAGCAAAACATATAACACTATCTTACAGTCCTAAAGTGTGTTTCAAGAGAAAAAGGAGAGGAATGCTTCAACCACGCTTTCCCACTCACTCACCCCCCACCCCATTGTCCTCATACACAAACGTAGAAATAATAATAATAAGTCCACCAATAGCACAAACCCATAGTGCGATGCAAAGTCCCAGTTTCCGTCTCCTCTTCCTCTTTCCTTCTCTGAGAAATGAATCATTACGATTCTCCTGTGCGAAATATTGTTCGCCGAACAGCAGTCGACTCCCGCGGGGTGAGCATTATCACTCCAGGCGGAATTGTCCTTTCCTGTGTACGAAACGCAACGCAATCGGGATCAAAGCACTTCTGTACCCAAACACTTCGCTCAAGATCCACACACACGTACACACGATTTGAGCGATGTTCTCTTCCAATGCGTGCACAATATCGTGATCCCTCCAGGGAGAGAATAAGCATACGAGTTCCCATTTGACGTATGCCCGTCACATGACACGGGACACCACCGATATCGGTCCATGCTTGTGCAATATGCAGAGCAAGTGCTTCAAAGCCTTTTGAATTGCGTACGACACATTGAATGTCACTTGCACTAAGACCATCACGGGGATGATGATGATGATGATGATGTATGGATCGCATGCCGCAAGAAGTGTAATACGGAGTCTCCGTTTCCATATCCATACATGTCCGCAATGGTTTAAAGGGATTTTCTTCCGAATATGTCACAAGCGTGGAAAAAAAAAGCTCTTCCTTCGACCTTGTTAGCTGAGGCATGTCTTTTATAGTGTGCATACCGATACCAATGCGACGCTCAAGGGTAAGAATGCCAGTTTTGTGAAGTTTGCAGCTACCGAGACAGCGCAGCATGCGATTTCGACTGTACACAGCTTTATCAATCACACAACGAAGCGGTAAGTTGCCATGTTGCGGGGAATCGTGATAAAAAAGTGCCGCATGCACTTCAGGCATATGCGGCACACGTGTGTAAAGATAATCCACAAAGGCCGTGACGAGACAACCGACATCCGCATTATGGCGAAACCATCGGTTACGCCATTTAAAAAGATAATGTTGAGAAAACTTTGCCCCACCGGTGGAGCGCAAGACGAATACCTCCAACGGATACACGCACTCCCCAAGAGCTTCTGTAGAGACTTCTCGCAGTGATTCGTTCGTTTCCTTCACTTCCGCCTCATCTACTTGTGTTCCCTCTCTGTATGCGAGAAAAGCAGGTGAGGTGATTGTGAGAAATCGCTGAAACTCTGCGAGAAGCACATTCGTCGTTGCTTTGTTATCCGCACGAATGGGACAATCCATGGGACAGCAATGCATTGAAAGTTGAGGCCGATCCGGATCCCACACATGCGCTTGTGGATTTCCCGAATCTAAACATGTAACATCATTGCGAATCTCTTCTTCTTTTTCTTCTTCACTAGGAATACTTTTCGCCTCGCTACTAGACGAATCAATGACATGTACGACATAATCCATCTCGCGTTCCACGTCCAGGTACGCATGGCATGGTATACCCTCACGAATAACTTCGTACACATGTTGTTGCAAGGGCTCTAATGTTTGCACCACATTTGCTATACCTTCTCGTGTCGCGGCGAGAAACATACGAGATTGCGAAGAGAGTGGAACTGTACCATACAAAATGGCATAATCCTCTCGCATACACTGTCGCCGACGATAAAGACCCACTGAATGATGATATTGTTGGGACTGCTGTTGTGTATGGGGACTATGTGGGCTTTCCACTGTTTCCTTTTCGCGCTCTCGCTTTTGGAGAAAAAGCGGTTTGGCATTGGCAGTTGAACGGTGAGCCAATGCACGTGAAACTTCAAACTCCGATGGGAATTCAATACCAAAGGGCATCCACGACTCGTTAGTGGGTGAAGAATCGATGAAATCAAACATTTGCTGTTGTGTTGGAAACAGACGGCAGTGAGATTCACTGAAGTGTGACACAAATGTCGCTTTGCACCACAACATACTTTCCCCCGCCTTAAAAAAAAAAAAAAACAACAACAATAATAATAATAATTTTTCTTTACTTTTTATTTTTATTTTTTTTTTAATACGAAGAGTTTCCTTTCTTTAGTCCTCACCCTCTCTGTGATTTTCCAGTTTTTTTTTCTTCAACGGTACCGTTTCTCGCACGTTCCTTATAAATAAATATATATATTCATTTACGTGTGCATCTGAATAGTAGTTCACCGCGTGAGAAATCTCTCACGACGAAAAGCACAATAATAATAATAATATATAAAAAAAAAGCAAAAAGAAAAACAAAAACAAAAATAGACATGGATTTACCACATTTTTGCCTTCAATTACTTTTTATTATTATTATTATTATATATGTTTCCTGTTTGTTCTCCCCCTTCCAATTCTTTCCTTTCCAAAAGAAAGAAAAGCAAACAAACAAAAAAAAAAAAAAAAAAACAGGAGGAAACCCAATAAAATTTGTTCTTATTTAAATCCATCACTTCAATCCCCTGTAATGATATCCCCCCCGTCACCCTCCCCCCCGCCGTCACTCAAACATTTCCTCCTTTCGCAACATTCTTTATTATTATTATTATTATTATTATTATTATCCATGGACTCACTTTTCTTCTCCTTCTCCCGTTCTTTCTTTCATTCTTTGAAGGTCGTGCAGCACAGCCCCCACAAATGCTCGGCATGCGGCTTCTCTTGCGACTGTGTATCGCTGTGCCACGGCTCTCCCCGCTGTGCGTCCCTCCCCAGTACCAACAATAAGCGAAACCTCAAAAAGCCTCGCGTGTGGGTGAAGAAAGCGATCCACGTGTGCCGCTGTCGTTTCCCCGTCGGTATCAATAGGAACCCCATCACGCATGTCCGAGCGTCGATCGTAAAACAACGGATCCCGTGGCGGGTGACGAAACTTTTGTCGTGCAATGCGTTGTCCATTTATAGGCTGTGGTGTACCATAGGCATCGGCGAAATATGTTGCGACGGAAGAAAAGTCTATTGCATGTGCAAAGGCCGCCCCGCGAGATGGCGCCATCCACCCATCCCCAGAGTCGTTATCCGAACGCACAGACACTGGTGAGTCATGTGCACTGCGTGTATCCAATGCGTTTGCGCCTGTGTTTTTCTCATCTCGCGCAAAAGTCGTGCGAGCCGCGTCGCGACGTTGCCATGTCTCAATGGCACGCATCCCTCCCGGACCAGACGCAAGCGAAGTAAAGGCACGAGCATGACGTGCAAGTTTGTCAATCGTCACCGCGTCACGTGACTTGTCCTGTACACCAAACCCACTACAAACCACCGCCTCCGATTGCACTCCACCACCACCACCACTACTACTACTACTACTACTGTTTGCCTTTTCGCCACTCACACCCCCGTCACTTTTGCTTTTACATTCACTTTCCCCCTCCTTCGCGTGTTGGCGCTCGCCTGAGGTGTCCTCGGGCAGGATACGTGTCTTTGCGGCAAAGCGCACAGGCAGTCCCTGGGCGGCAAGTATGGCCTCCGCCACATTTCCCGCTGGAAAGTGTTCCAGTGTACGCAGGAGAAGTTTCACCGCGGCACTTGGGACATTTACGGCGGCATCGATGTGATCGTATGTATGCGCAAGCAGTTTCTGCACAGCTGCTGGGCCAAATCCCATATGCAGCGCCCCCACAAAGTGCGAGAAAACCCAACCGAGAGGACTTTGCCCAGCACGCAGTGGAGTCATTGCAAAAGAGGTGCCAGCCACATCATGCCCACGCAATCCATTATGTGAGGCCTCAAGAAAATCTAATGTCTCCACGTTTGAATGAAACTCTACTTCGCTAGGCGCCCCCAATGTATCTTCCAGACGAAGTGGAAAGGCAAGTTCATCAAAGCGCAACTCCTTCGCAAAAAGGCGAAGAGCAAAGTGATTGTGTAGGACCGCATTTAACTGACGCGTGGCATTGACAGTGAGTACGAGGCCTGTGTGCATGGCGTAATTCATCACAGCACGTGAGAGATACGCATCGATCAGTGTGTCACCGAGTGTGGTGAGACGATGACTCTCCACCGTAAAGTGTGGAGTAAAAAGAGGCGCAAAGAGTTGACACGTCGCCGAGTCCGATGCAAGATCATGTGTTTGCGCAATATCTCGTAATCCACTACGTGAGAGCAGAGACTCCAGTCGTGTTGGTGACACAATAAAGCGACGATGCGAGGAGAGACGAGGGGGAACACGGCACAATACCATTTCTCCCACGGTGTTCAGATATCTGCAATCCTACAATAACATTAATAATAATAATAATAAAAAAAAGAAAAACAAAAGGATCCACGCGTAAATGAATGAAAGAAAACAACAACAATAACAGACACTTATGGACGGGAGAAATAATAATAATAATAATAATAATAATGATAAAAAAAAAGATAAAACTGTGGAACAGTACAGTTTTCTATTACTAAAGCCGAATGAGGGCTTCGAAGAGCGGAGAGGAAGACAAAAAAAAAAAAATAGCGAGAGAGAGAGAAAAAAAAAGAACAATAACAAAAAAGAAGAATAAGACAAAAAAAAAAAAAGAAGTAATGCCTTTGACATAAAACCTTTTTCTTCTTCTTCTCTTCCTGTATGTAATTCGTGGATCTGTGTAACTTTGTCTTCACATACTCTATCGCATCACTTCCATCATAGCCGCTCTATGTAGTCATACTGCCGATCATTCATACCATCTTCATTGCAGCTCTCATCGCTAAATTCAATAGACTTTTCGTACTCCGCAACTGCCGCGGCGATTTCTGTATGCGTCTCCGTCTCTGGACTTATGTACACTGTGTGAGGAGCTTCCTGTTTTGTAACATTCGTTCCCTCCGTGTCTGGTGCCGGACTCGTTGTCGTACACAAATCCCATGTCTGACCAATTATCCCCTCAAGCAACGAGGCCGCTCCTTTTTGGAGTGCGGTATCACGTAATACATTTCGCTCCGCACTGCCAATCTGTGCCAAATTCGCCTCTGCTTCAAATACCCCGGCGGAGTGCGAAAGTCCATGAACACGCATGAAGTCTTCCATCAGTAATAGCGCCACACGGCCTTCTGGTGAAAGTGTGGATGGAATAATTACACGACCGATAGCCGCCTCGTGCAAATCGGAATCTCCGCGAATAATCCCAACCGCGGTGGCACGAAGTTGGGCACGAAGTTTGCCCATAACGCCGGCATTACGAAGTGCGACGGAAAAGGCCTCTTGCAGTTCAAGAAGAGTGCTGTTGATGTCACTGGCGTCGGCTTCGACGGCGCTGTTTTCCATTGCTACATACACACATACATAAATAAATAAATAAATAAATAAATATATATATATATATATATATTCAGCAGCCATAATGAAAAAAAAAAGAGAATACAAAGTAACAGTAACACACACACATATATATATATATATATAAAGAAAGAAAACGCAACAATAATAGCAGCAGTTAGTAATAATAATAATAATAATAAAAATAGTAATAAAACCGCAACAAAGAGCGGAAAGGGAGAGAGGAACAAAAAAAACAAAAAAAAGAGATTCATGTCCAAAGTAAAAAAAAAAAAAGAAAAAGAAAATTATCAAAACGCCGTCCAGTACTTATTATATCACTGAAAATTCATCGTTCCTTATTTTTTTTTTCTTTTTTACACGATCACTTATATATATATATATATATTTATATATATATATATAAATGGTTTATTCTTAATTTCCTTTTCCTCTTCGTAAATTAACTTGGAAATACCAGTGTTGATATACATATATATATATATATATATATATATAACCCATGTTGTCATTCCTCTTATGCATCAAGTTCCGGTAGTCGAAAGAACCTTGCCGTGCCATCATCACTCGCCGTTGCGACAACACTTTCGCTGACAGTAAGATCCATAACCATTCGCCGATGCCCTTTGAGTTCTGCGAGAGGTTCTTGCCTTGTTGCACGTCCATCCCAGACACGAACTTCCCCGTCACTACATCCCGCCACGATACCGTATCCATGTGTCCATACGGCTGGGATTACACTCTCCTCCAGTCGCAGCACCGCTCGAGGACTCATGTCAATTGTATTCCACACAACTACACGAGAATCACACGACGCGGAAAGCATAAGTGTGGCTTTTGCGCTGAAACGTAGAGATTCAATCGCTTGATCGTGTACGTCTTCTAATGAACGCACAGCACGCGCTGCACGGAGTGAGATAATGTGCATAGACCCATCTTCACACCCAACAATACATTGATCTTCACTTACAAAACAAAGCCTTGTAACAGGTGCCATGTCTGGTGAAAGTCCACGTGTAATGGCACACTCCTGTTCCCCTGTCTTTGGCGCAAAGACAATCACACTCCCATCCCCGCTCCCTGTTACGAGTCGTTTGTGATCCGGGGACCACTGTGCGCACGTCACAGGACCGCGGTGACCGACAAAGTAAGCCGCCAAAGTTCCACGTGTAATGTTCCACATCGCCGCCTGTGCGTCTTCGGCGCCAGCGACAAGCACAAGACTTGACGGGTGCCACAGCAGTGTAAGAATCTCACCATACAAATCACGAAAGGAGTGAACACATTCCCATGTCGCAGTGGACCACACGGAGACGGTTGAATCTAATCCACCCGTGGCAAGCCATTTACCATCGGGTGAAAAAGCGATTGCAGCCACAGTGTCTGTATGACCACGCAAAATGGATAATTCCTCCAATCGCGCAGGGGCGTCTGCACTCTCGTGAAGTCGAAGAATATACGCCTCGTCACCTTCTCCACCTGTGGCAAAGAGATGTGGATCCTTTGGGTGGACATCGATGCAGTGAAGGGCTTTGCTGTCGCGCGCTATATAATGACACAGCGCATCATCGCGCTCTGGTTCACGATCTGGAATTTCATTCAAATCCGCCGGAGAAAGCCCCATGTTTTCATCTTCGTCTTCGTCTTCATCGTCCGCATTGCGAAGGGCACGCAGAGGGACGCCAGTCCGCGGATCCACACGAGAGCTCACAGGATCTCCTCCTCCTTTATTTTCTTCTTCATTTTCAGACATACCCGCCTCGTCTCGCATGCCTTCTTCATTGAGTATCTCATGCTCCGGGTCATTGAGGTCAATGAAAGCCTCATCCTCCACTTCTTCATTTTCATTCACAGGCGGTGGCGCGGGAATGGCGTCCTTGGGGTCCGCTTGGTAACGGTTCATTTGCATTCAATTGCTCCGCGCACCACAACCCAGTTCCTTCTTTCGTAACATCCACAGTAGGAGTAACAATAAGAAGAAGAAGAACACCAGCAAAGAGTCAAGAGAATTAAAAAAAATAAATAAAATAAAATAAAAGAAAACAACAACAACAACAACAACAAAAAAGGCACTACAGGAACCCTATATACACAGTCAAAATAGGCAAATCACGAAAAAAAGAATTAACAACAAATATATATATATATATATATAGGAAACTGGAATACAAAAAAAGAAAATAATATGAGAGAATCTATTCAAACGCATAAAAAGAATTATTTTTTTTTGAAATTTCGCATACCCATATATATATATATATATAAAGAGAATGTCTGTATCTGTGTAATAGAGAGAAATATATAGAGAGAACAAAAACCAAAATAAAGAAGAGAAACGTACGAATGAAAAGATAAGAGAACCCCCTTTTCTCCTAACCTTTCTCTTTCTCTCCTTTCCTTTCTTTCTTTTTCCCCCTTTTTTTTTTTGTTTTGTTTTTATTATTCTCTTTCCTCTTCTATCTTCTTCCCCCACCTCCACTTTTTTTTTTTTTTCCTTTTCAATTCCATCCGAAACCCTTTTTTTTTTGTTCTACAATGACTTGACACATAAACACACACACACACATACATATATACAACAATAATAATAATAATACTAATACTAACAATACCAGTATTAGTATCACCACGAATAATAATAATAATAATACTAAGGACCACCGGCAAAACTACGCCCCTACTGGTTTACTCTTCACATTCCGCTTCACACGACCTCCGTTTGGAGTTTTTTCTCTTTTTCCTCCTCGTCCTATTGGACTTTCTGTACACTCCGCAAATAGCTCTCGAATAGCCGCATTGTCTATTTCCTTTCTTCGCCTGGCTGTGAGTTTAAACTTCTTTTCGTACAAAAGATGATTAAGCACATTCACCGCCGCATCTCGTACTTCACCACTGTGATGATTGACACACGGAAGAAGAAGTTTAGACCAGAGATTACTCTCCGCCCCGCGCAAACCACTACGTGCCTCCGTGACAAGTTGATCCAACACTGCAAGTCGTGCAAGTTGTGCTCGTGGGGTGGGGACTGGGGCACGGCGCCTTTCTTTATCTGAGGGTTCAGCCAACACAGCTGTTAGAATAGTCGCATTTGTAATAGACGGAGTCCGCACGTATTGTGTCAATGTGGCAAAGGCTTCTTCACGTACACGTGGTTGATGATCTGCCGCACAGTAAAGGAGTCGTGGGAGGAGATTCACAACAGGTGCAAGTAAAGAAGAAAGGCAAGCATGTGTATCTGCAAGTACCATACGCACAAACCCACATGCCGCCAGTACCACACTTGGCACACTGTCTTGTAGACCCCATCCATTCATATCCAAAAAACGCAAAACGGCTTCTTCTAGTTGCACGGGTCGTGTGGTTTCAAAAAGATTCATATGTCCCGTCAACGCAGTTAATGCCGCCTCTCGCAAAGGAACGCGACGACTAAAGAGACAAGATGTCGTATACAAACCCGTCGATGCCATAAGATCCATTGCCTCACGTGTGCCACGTCTGGTTAAATCAATAGCAGCTGGTGGTGCCGTAAGGTCAATGCCAGCACCAGCAGATTGAATAGCACCCGCAACTCGACTTTCCCACGCAGGAAGAGACGACAAATCCACAATGGCGATGTCGGAGTCTATGGCATCATTCGGATCTGCTAAACCTGGAGGATCTAAACCGTCAATGCGTTCGCCCATGTCTCGCACGAGATCGACGACGCGTTGTGCGCACTTTGATAGCAGTGGGATGGACCCATCGTCAATGATATCTTCGCCATTCGCATCATCATGTCCATTGTCATTATTATTAGTATTACTATTACTATTATTATTAACATCCTCATCCGCATCCTCATCGCCAACACTAGCATCACTCTTGGCTTGGTTATGGCCATAGCCATTACTGGTCGCCTCACTGCAATCCCTCTCGCAGGAACGTTCATTGGAACTCGAGCGACTACCTTTCTGCTTGACTAAAATCGGTTTTGCCTTTACGGGCATTTCGGGTAAACGTTCTCCACTCGGTTCTTGCTGTGACCCGCCTCTTGCTTCGTTCATATCCGCAGAAGTGTCACCTATACAATCAAACGGATCAAAATCCGGTCGCGGGTGTGGGAATTGGGCGTCTTCGTATATTCTATCAATAAGCGCGTCCATAACGCGCTTTGCCTCTTTTGCCGCATCAAAATCCTCTTCTATGATAGCCTGTACCTTCTCTTGCTCAAGCTGATAAATACGCCTGGAGTGTCGATTCATAAAATTCATGCGATCACGACACTTCTTCGCGGTTTCAAAATCATCCACCGAGGTGGCTTGATCCTTGAGCGCAAGCAATTCCTCTGAGCGGCGAATAAAAAAATTCTCAAACTGCATAATACGCACGGACCGAAAAGCCGACATTTCACCACCAACACCAACACCAACAGCAGCAGCAGCAGCAGGCACTGACAAACCTCCACTTGCTCCACTTGCAACTGTGGCAGGCACACACGTGGCGTCTCGTGCGGGCGAAGGCAGAGGCGATGACACGCGAAGTGCGTTTCGACTTCGTGTGGATCGTATCACACTTCGTCCTTCCACTTTAAAAGGGGATTCTCTTTCGGTTCGCATAGGCGTTCGACTCTGTGAGTCCGGGGGGCTCACACTACCACTACTGCGTATGGGAGAAGTATGCAGCGCGACATCTGCGTGAGAATCCACAGGTGAGACAAGTCGTCCCGTGCACTCAATGGAGTAGACCCCAATTTGTCCTTCTTTATTCATTGCATTGTGATGTGGGGGACCGAAGAGTAACTTTACAAAGTACGCCTTGGCTGTGACATGCACCGTCTTACGCTCTTTGCTGCGGTAATTTGAGTGCTCGTTGCTACTGAACTCCACTGTGCCTAGTTTTGCAAAGCGCGCCGTAGAAAAAGATGGCGGTTCGTTCAAGATGACATCTCCTGGAATCGCAAAGAGGCGCACCTCCACACGAGAGGCAATTTTACTTTCATGTGAAAGTATACGCAACTGAGACAGTTCCACATTACCGGCAAAGCGAAGGACGAGAGTTTGCGGTACTTTACCGCCAGGCGCACTCTGCCAACCGGCGAAAGGACCAGTTGTGCTTTGACCAAGCGATGTGACGGGATGAGCCGCATCGCTGCTTGTGCAGTACACGACATCATAGGGAACATGCGATTTCATCGATATATATATATATATATATATATATAAAACTTATGTACACCCTCCGCTAAAAAAAAACACAAAAAACAAAAACAAAAACAAACAAACAAATAAAGGAGAAAATAAAAGCAAAAAGAACAACAAAGAGAAAATAAAAAATAAAAAATACAATTATATATAGATTTGTATGTATATAAGAGAAAATTGCTCCATAAAAACTTATCCCGTAGAAATATAGTATCATACAAAGTGTTTAGAAAAAAGGAATGTTTCATGTGGTGATCATGCAAAACAAAATAAATAAATAAATAAATATATATATATATTTATATTATTATTATTATTATTTTGTCTCATAGTTCACTACCTCCGCCTTTAAACTATGAGGCCTCTGTGGCCCTAATGGGCGTATCGGGCAGTTTCTCCATTTCCACCGCATAGTGCGCCCGCATACGTTCGAGGAAGACGGGATTCAAAGGCCCACGTGTCTCATCGTACCACGACGGCGACGGCTCTGTGCGTTTCCTTTCCGCCAATTGCTGTGCCATTGCCTTTTCCGCGCGCTCCTCAAGCTCCGCGCGCCGCAGCAGCACCAACTCCGCCACCCGCACCGCACCTGTCGTTGTGGTCAGCGGATACTTTTCCACAGGAATCCCTTTGCGCTCCATCTCACGCTCAAAGGCGCCGCGTCCACTGTGGTGGAGGCCGCTGTTGTTGTTGTGACTCTGTGTGGCGCGGCGGGCGTTGAGTGTACGGCGTGTTTGCAGTCGCTCCATTTCGGCATACCAACGCATTGTGGATCGCGCGGAGAGGTATCGATTGGCTTTGTAGTCATTCACATGATCTTCGTCCCAAAGTCCTGTGCCTTTCTTGTACTTCATGGTGAAGCCGCCATACGCGACGAATGTCCGGCGCATTGTTTACTTAAAGATTCGTATACAAAAAAAAAAAAAACATAATAATAATAATAATAATAATAAGAAAAACAAAATCAAAGAAAGAAAAACATATATATATATATATATACCACTTGTTACAGTGGGTTCTCGTTGAGATTTTTTTTTTTTTTTCAAAGCGGGTCCACAAAGACGTGCAGCATTAATATTTGCGAAAACATGACTTCACCAACAGATTCCAAAAAAAAAAATAAAAAAAATCCTTTTTATTTGTTGCCGGCTCATAAAGAATTCAACTCATTTGTAATAATATGAGCTTTAAACTTCTGTCATGTACTTTCTGAAGAACCCACAAGGATTGCTACAGTGCAAACCCCATCATCATCGCCACCAATCAAATGCTTTGCTCAAGTTCGCCGCCGCGACAAGGCATCGTATCCTTCGCGGCATAGGCGACTGCAAAGGCACTTCCGCCTCCAACAGCATTTCTGCGTGTGTGCGAAACTCCACACTTCGCGCCATGGCACGTAACCGAACAGCACGAAGCAGTGGTGGAACATCTCGTGTTGCGGGTGGAAGTATACGCAAGGCATCTTCCCAGCAATCCCGCGCCACAAGCGCACCTGCAACACACGCGAACGTTAGGATCAGTTCGGTATCTTCGCTTCGTTGTTGATGTCTTTGTATAAAGCACGGCTTTGGGGTAAGATCCCTTTGCTGATGGACGCCTCTTTGCGCTTTCTGCGGTGATGCATTGTGTGTAGGCTTTTCTTTACTACATGTGTGTTGTGTGAGTGTTTCTACCGCCTGTAAGAGCGCGTGACGCAATGAATCGTCCTGTGCTATTTCCGGCGCAAAAGCCGCCAATCGAACCGCTGCGTGGGATTCAAATGTTTGGTTTTGACACACATAACCCGAAGAGAGCACAAGATGTGCAAAACCAATAGCCGCACGGCGATACAGTAATGTGGCGAGTGGAAAGGACGCTTCGCCTTTTGCCACACGAGAAGAGAGACAGGATGTGTGAGAGGACCAACTAAACACACGACGACGAAGACGACAAAGTGGGGAACGTGCAATGACATCGATGCAAGGAGAAAGTTGTGCGGTATCAGCCGCACTGAGAAGACGACGAAACATGGAAAGATTCAGTGACACTGTGGAAGATGCATTGCATGTATGTGATATACCAAGTACCGTCTCGAGAGCCCTGTGAAATGCCTGAAGTCTATCCTTTTTGCTTTGTGTCATAGAATGTGGTATATGTGTAGCCACACGCCATGCTTCCAATGCCGCATCATGTCGTGCCTGTCGCATTTTTTCCGCCACGTTTAACAATGTCGAGGCACATGTACATTCGCTCTTCCCGTACGTATCCTCTCCCGCAATCCTAACAAGCATCATCGCCCCTTGATGTTGTAAACGTAAAATGACATAATACTCTCCCCGCGGTGCTGCCTCCAGTGCGGCTTGCAAGGCATCTAATGTGAGGGATAGACTTGCACTATGTGTGTACCGCATCACACGCGCAATACGATCCAATCGTCCTTGACACGACGGAAGCAACGCACGTGCAGTGGATACGGTTCCAAGTCCCATTGCAAAATGTAAGCGATGGGCGGCCAGAGGCAAAGATACACTCTGCGCCTTGGAGATATAATTCAAAGCCACTGGGTTTGTATGTGTGTGCGTAGATGATTTGTTTTCCATACCCGTGTTATCCCACTCCCATCGTGTAAGCGATAGAGCCACGCGGCGCACAGCATACGCAGACACAACTGGAGACATTTCACTTCGCAATGTCTCTAATTCCACCAATGCGGCGTCCGCCATATGTGGTCCACGCAATTGCACTAACCATTCGGCCATATCCGGTCCAAACCCTGACACTTGTCGTACACATGGCTCTTTCTGAAGTGTGTGTATGTCACGCGTTGTTCTTTTGGACTGTACGGCTTCACCATTGTCTGTTGGTGGCCCAGACGCGTTTGAGCGATACGCGGATGCCTCAAAAGTTAATCCAACCGATTCACATTGTTCTGCCAGTGCATCTCCACCCACACCTGGGGCTCGTTCAAGGATTGAAAGTGCCATCACCAAACGAGAACGTGTGGTGTGGGAACTATGGATAACTATTCGCTTTGCGGCAGCAATGGCCCAATGTGGCACAGGAAAAGTGTTACGCTCTACACATACACGCAAAACCATCCACACATCCTCCACTGTTGTGTTAGGGTCACACAATACGGCTTGCACAAGCGCTTCCTCTTCCTCTTCTTCTTCTTCTTTTGCTTGGGCTTTTCCTTCACCTTTCATCTTATCATGATCCACTGTCCGGTTTAACGCCTCCACCGAGTGATGATTGGATCGCAAAGAGAGAAGTTGCGCAACGGCCGCCGCGCGTTCGTCGTGCGGGAGGAGTGCGAGAAGTTCCACTGCGGGTAAGCGATCCGCTGCGGAAGCCACACAGCCGACAACAACAAACGCACGCCGCGTAGACATCGAATGATCCGCACAAAGTTCCCGTGCGGATTCATAGTCCATAACTGAACGTACGGCTTGTCGGGCGTACCAGTGGGAGGCGGGGGAGTCCGCCGGAGGGATTGGGGCAAACATGTGACGTCGTGAAATGTAAAGTGCGGGAAGAGAAGGGATACGGCACGTGATATCATTTCCAAAGGAAAACCAACGCGTAGAGACTGTATGAGATGGAATCCCAACATTTGTCTCTTTTCCCGCTTTATTATTATTATTATTCTTCTTCTTCTTCTGCTCTTTTTTCTTTTTATTCCCATACATGACTCGCACACTGTCAAGGACGTGACGGAGTGACCTCTCGTTTGGATGTGGCGTCCATGTCGTTATAGAAATGGTCGCAGCGGTACTGCTTGTCAGATTTCCCAACAGTCGCCACATGGCAATCGGGGAACAAAGATGACGCCAACACAATGGAACGGGAAGCTGAACAGTTTCAACAGTTCGCGCAGAAAAATCGGAAGTGAGACGGTTCGTGCATCGAGTTGGTACTCGTCGAACAGTGGGACCGCTACGAAGAGAGTGCATCTCCTGATATATCACTGAATCGATATGTACAAAAAGGTCAGCCTCATAAGTTTAATGAGACACTCCTAGGTGGAGGAGGAAAACAAAACAACAACAACAATATATATATATATATATATATATATAGGGAGAAGAAGACAATAAATTTCTTTAATAGCAATAGAGCACATAATAAGCCATTTTAAATTTCTCCTTAGCAGTTACACATTGCATGTGTATACAGGCACACACACACACACATATATATATATATATATATATATATATATATGTTTAATCGCACTTATAAAACAAGTTACTGAACCTATATATATATATATACGGGTATGTGGGTGAGCTTGTCACTTGTTATATTCTAGCCATGATCCAATGCACTCATAAAGGTTGCAGCGGCGACGCCTGCAAGCAGTGCGGCACATGCCGAGGCTCCATGCAATTCCTCTTGTCCAAGTGCCGTTAGTGCAACAAATATAAACGATCCGCTTCCCACGGCTTGTGCTGTTGCAAGAAGCGTTTCTCCGTGACTTTGAAATCCCACCGTTGTATTCCTTTTGCCGCCGTATCTTTCACTGACCGACGCCATAAACGGAATCACCGCTGCTATCAATGTTGCTACAGGTGTCATCGCAAGCCACATTATCACACCTGGGCGGCACATTCGTTGCAACGTAATACTCCAATCATTTGTACCAGCGCTTGTTAACGGTGTCGTGGGAGAAAGCGATATGAGTTCTGTGGGTGAATCGACATCCATGTAACGTTGTAATTCCTTTGCCAGCGCCACACCTACAACAATCCCATCAAAAAGTCGGTGAACGATAAGAGGAATGGCGGAAGACAAGAGAGCCAAGGAAGAGGACTCCGCCCCAATCAAAATTCCCTCAATAGTTCCGTGAAAGCACATGAGTATCAGAAGAAGTGTGGACACGGCGCTTATTGAGGCATCCGGGGCGAAAAACGATCCATGTGTGTGCCTTTGCACATGACTATGTGTATGTGCATGTGAACGTGAACCGTTTCCCTCTTCCGCCCCACTTTTACCGCCCACCGCACGCTCTATAAGCGCTGGAAAAAGCAAACCCGCAAGCACACAACCACACAAAGTAGTGGTAGCAATGAAATCCCTGGCGTGTATGCACGCACTTGGGAGAGTGTGTACGAGGGCCATGGCGAGAAGCATGCCGGCTGAAAAACAGTTTGCAAGAGAAAGGAGACGACCTTTGCCACACAAAGAAGACGAAGAAGACATCGGGCGATGACGGGAACGCTGCTGAGCGCAAAGCGGTGCCCACGCACCAAAGGCACTTGCAAAAGTGACCGTCAGCGCGGCAGAGATTTTTAGCGCAAACAATGTCAGCATTTATATATACACACGCACGCACAGATATATATCTATATATATAGAAAGAAAGAGAGATAAATAAATAAATAAAGAGAAATGACTGGCTCTCTTTGCTTTTTTTTTTTTTGTTTTGTTTTATCACTACACTCTCTCTTCTCCTTTGTTGGGTCTCTGCTATGAGACTCCGGCCTCTTCCTTGTCTATCCTGTTCCCACTTGGCCTTGCACGTGTAAAAGAAACCAAAGCCACGTTAAATAACGTTCAGATGAATGGAGAAAGGAAAAAAAAAAAAAATATATATATATATATAATAAATCATAAATTCATTTAAACAATCATTAAAGGAAGATGTAAATAACATAATCTACATGCATACATATATATATATATATATATCAACTATAATGCAACAAGTGTCATCATAACCGTATTCATATCTACACACACACACACACACAAAGAGTACAAAAGACGCTTCTTCTTCTTCTTCTATGTATTGCGCATGTACAAAGTAGCTAAAGAAAATAAAACAAATAAACAGGGTATAAGAAAAAGAACAGCGATACGCTTATCAAGAAAAAAAACAAAAAAAAAAAAACTACTACCACTACAAAAACAAGTCATGAACATAAAATCCGATCCGCTCTTTTTCTTCCATTTTCTTCTTTTCTTTTTCTCAACCCATCGCTTTTCTTTTCTTCTTTATCGCTAGCTCTCTGCCTCAACAAAAATTATATATATATATATATATAGTTCAGAAACAAACTTCTGCAACAATTTGTACTGCAGGTAACTATACATTTACCGTACACAAACACACACACACACACAAATTGGTGGAGAGAGAGTGTGTATGTGTGTGAGTGTGTGAATGAGAGCCAAGGAAACAAATGACTAAAAAAAAAAAAAACGTATGCATTTTTCCCTTCAATACAATACCCAGGCTCCGAAATAGATATACATATATATATATATATATATATATATATATTATCGAAATATTTTTACATTGTTCTCTGCGCGGAAGTTCAATGCGCGCTCCGCGTCGGTTGTGTGTAATATTGGTACCTGCAGCATAGAACCCTCAACAGTGTTAGAAATAATCTCCACAGTCTTTGGTTTCAATTCCTTTGCTGCGGGAGCCTGTTTGCCGCCTCTTCGTCGAATCAGAGGATTCTTACATCTGTACCCCGCGTCCACACCTCCGCCGTGTTCTGCGAGGGTCATGATGGACTTGCTCCACAACCGCACGGCGTCCTCATCATTTCCATGTACTTGCGCAATATTCTCTTCGTGTGCGGGGACGTGTCCAGCGTACAATGGAATGGAAGGCTCATGTACCTTTGCCGTTCCTGCCATAAGCGGCCGTGATGTACCAAGTCGCGTCATTACACGTTGTTGAACAGGTAATGCCTGTGAAAGCGGTGTTGTGGTTTCTAATCGTGTAATAGGACCTGTTTCATACCCCAATTGCTCTTCTGTTGGTGGGGCAAGTTGTGTGCAATCCACAATATCCAAACATGAACGCAAAGGCCGACCAAATTCATCGACGAATTTTTCTGGGCGTTGGGGGCGGTGGACAATAAACTGATCCGGAGGTGGACACAAATCCGGATTTGTTTTACGCTTGTAGGCAATATCTACCGTACGTTGTGTATTGCCAACCAATCCGCTACGGTTATCGTCATCCACACGCTCAATTCGACGTGCGGTACTGATAAAGCTGCGCGAAGGTGAGGGACGAACATTCAGTGTACTCGCTTGCTGTTCCGTTACCCATTCGGAGGGCTGATGTCGTACAGAAACGAGCTCCGCTTCACGTATCTTTCTTAAACCAAACTTTGGTGGCGGTGGTACTTTGTTTTGCGCAGATTCCGGAGCGGATTCACCAAGTGTATCGTGTGAGGAACGTCGACTGCGAAGAATTGCTAAATATCGATTTGTAGAAGACGCATCACTGCCGGCAGGAACAGAACCGTAAGCTTCATCGTATGTTGTGTCAATAGAGTGATGTAAAGCTGTGGTTGAAGGAACACGCTCTTCTTCAGGTTTTTTGCGAGGAACACGAGTAGATAAAGGGGCACGTGTGTTCACCTCTGTCTTGAGGGTCACGGAATCGTGATCACACATCAGAAAGGGTCCAGTGACAGCGGGTCAACAAGAACAAAACGAACTAAAGAAAGAATCCTTCACAATATGCCAAGAGTCAATGCTACTACGCCCTATACATACATATATATATATATATTAAAAAAAAAAAAAAAAGGAAGCCAATATATTTATCTATCAAAACGCACATATGTATATATAAAGCCCCGCAAAGAAAAAGGAGAATAGCCTCAACGACGCTATATGTACTTATGCATTTGACCGCAAAAGAACAAGAGCTATCGTCGGCACTTCTTGAAATAATAATAGACAAATAAAAAGGGAGAAGGGAGAAGGGAGATCAAATCGCGTACATGTTGAATATGCGATATTTGTTTATGTATGCAAATAACTGGTCTTCCACGCGATGGGAGGCCCGACGGCGGCATCAGCTTAGCGACTGCGGGTACTATGTCGGTGGTGTCGTCTTTAATCGTATCGGCTTTTCGATATATATATATATATATATATATATAAAGCCCCGCAAAGAAAAGGGAGAATAGCCTCAACGACGCTATATGTACTTATGCATTTGACCGCAAAAGAACAAGAGCTATCGTCGGCACCTCTTGAAATAACAATAGACAAATAAAAAGGGAGAAGGGAGAAGGGAGATCAAACCGCGTACATGTTGAATACGCGATATTTGTTTATGTATGCAAATAACTGGTCTTCCACGCGATGGGAGGCCCGACGGCGGCATCAGCTTAGCGACTGCGGGTACTATGTCGGTGGTGTCGTCTTTAATCGTATCGGCTTTTCGATATATATATATATATATATATATATAAAGCCCCGCAAAGAAAAAGGAGAATAGCCTCAACGACGCTATATGTACTTATGCATTTGACCGCAAAAGAACAAGAGCTATCGTCGGCACCTCTTGAAATAACAATAGACAAATAAAAAGGGAGAAGGGAGAAGGGAGATCAAACCGCGTACATGTTGAATACGCGATATTTGTTTATGTATGCAAATAACTGGTCTTCCACGCGATGGGAGGCCCGACGGCGGCATCAGCTTAGCGACTGCGGGTACTATGTCGGTGGTGTCGTCTTCAATCGTATGGGCTTTTCTAAAAAAAAAAAAAAAAAAGTACTTCTTTAAAGAAAGAGGCACAAAAGGGAAAGCAAAGGTGAAAAGCATTATACCACGTGTAAGTGAATAAACGACATAGCATGTCCGGTGTTAAAAAAAATAATAATAATAAAACCACCTATTCAACATATGAATAACAAAATATTCTTACTCGGTATATATATATATATATATATATATATTCTTAAATTTGAAATTATGCACCGCGGGGTCTCTTTCGCTGCGATGCCTTTTGCTTTCTTTTCGGCTTCTTCACACTTTCCGTGTCTTCGGTCTCCTCCTCCTTCTCTTCCTCTTCTGGTTCCTCATCGTCCGAGTAGAGGTTTCCCTTCGCCGCGCGAATAAGTCTCCCGAGTGACCCCTCACTGCTCACATCGCTACTGTCGTCGTAATCATTTTCATCATCGTCATCCTCGTCTGCCCCCCCTTTGCCTCCAAGGGATACTGTGCCGCCCCCCTCCTCGAGACCCACGCGCTTCGCAACTTTCCCTTCGCGCTGCAGTCGTCGCAGTCGGCGCAATCGCTTTGCCCGATCGGCATCGTCTTCTTGTTCTTCCATCACACGGCGACGAAGTCGCGTCGCGTAATCCACGTCCTCTGTATCGGACTCCACTGTGGCATCGCCCACTGGACGAATGCGGCGGGTAACGAATTCCTCGTCACTATCCCCCGCATGCCTCTCGGCTTTGTCCTTCTCGGTTTCGCTTTCGTCATCGTCATCGGTAAAGACAGTGCGTTTGCTTAGACCGAGATCCCGCACACGGAGATCGGCGGTTTCAATGTATTTGCGCACTTTGCGTTTGGAGAGACCGGCCATACGTTCTTCAGTAGTAATGTGCATCGCCTCACGCGAATCTTCTGTTAGATCGCGTGGTTTCTTCACAAGAAAGGTATCTCCTTCATCTTTCTCCTCTTCGTCTTCGTTGCCATTACGGTTTCGAATGCTCTTGTGGTGCGCCTCATCCTTTTCGTCCTCGTCATTGGTGGCGTAGCGTTGTTTTTGCTGTAACATTCGAAACATATCAGTGGCAGCGAGATGCTTTTCCCGACGTGTCAATTGTTTTTGTTGTTGACCTCTTTGTTGCTCCGCTATATAATTCACCACATCCCACGAGAGATTCTTTGCGCCACGTTGAATATTATGAACCTCGGACATCTCTGGCACTTTTAGTAAACCCAGTGAATGGGCGAATTGTGCCACGTCAATTGCCTCCACATCAAACACAGACTTATTCGATGCAAAGTAAATGGAACGAAGATATGCGATAAATGCCTTTTGCGCCTCATACTTTAACCCTTGCACGACAAGCGCGACAAATATCTCACGGGACTCCTGTAGCACACCTGGACGAAATTGAATTTCCCGCATCGGAACGCGTTTGTGCGCGAGAAAGGAAAGCATTGGCACTTCGCGGGGAGTGAGAAAAAGAAGGCTTACACCACGCGCCCCGGCACGTGCGGTTCGACCGGCGCGATGAATATATGTCTGCGCACTATCAGGACAGTCATACTGCACCACCCAGTGAACAAGTGGGAAATCCAATCCACGGGCGGCGACATCTGTGCAAAAGAGAACAGCCGCACGACAGCGACAAAAAGTAAGAAAGACCTCTTCACGACGAAATTGTTTCATTTTACTTGTGAGGCACATGGATGGAATGCGCATCTTTTTTAAGATTTTGGAAAAGGCAAGGTACATGTACCGCACTTGATTGCATGTGCTTACAAAGACGACAATCTTATCATTCGGATGACGCTTCACAAAGAGCAGCAGTGCATCTAATTTGCGATGCAATTCGAGGACAATAAAGTTTTGACAAAGTGTTGTTGGTGTTGGCGCCGCAGTAATCGCATGCGCCGTCACATACCGCGGCTCTCGAAGTGCCAATTGCGCCAACATCTGCACATCTGTGGTTTGTGTTGCCGAAAAGAGAAGAGTCTGACGCTCACTCGGCAAATGTCGCAAAATCCCTAACAATGTCTCACGAAAGCCCATATCCAAAAGTCTATCCGCCTCATCCAGCGCGAAAAGCTGCAGATTATCCAGCGAAACACTTGCCGCCTCGTCGAGGTGATGCAGTACGCGCCCAGGCGTACCAACAATGATACTAATCGCGTGCAATCGCCGCCGCTCCTCCGTGACGTCTCTTCCACCGGTGAGAAGAGCGGCGGAGAAGACGTGACGATACCCGACGAGCTGTAAAACTTTGAATATCTGCAGTGCAAGCTCACGCGTGGGGCTGAGCACAAGTGCCCCCACACCCATTTCGGCCTCCCAGCGCTCCGCGTAAAGTCGCTCGAGGAGTGGGACAACAAAACATAATGTTTTCCCCGAACCAGTGCGCGCAGCACCGAGTACATCAAACCCCGCGAGTGACAATGGAAGCGCATCACACTGCACAGGCGTCATGCGGCGATAATTCCCGCGTTCAAGGCCAAGCTGTGTACGCTGCGAGAGCGGGAGATCGACAAAACGTGTTGCGGCATTTGGGTCTACCGCCTCCGCCTCGTGTGACTTGGCGTCGAGAGATGTGCGTAAGGTCTCCACACGGGCACGAAGGGCATCCAACTCGGCACGGCTTTCGCGAGAGCGCTCTTGGCGTTCTTGCCAACGCTCTTGTCGAAGCTGTTTCTTGGCAATCACTCGATCTTTATGCATTCTTTAAAGAATAAAGACTACGTCCACTGCTGTGTGTGAGTGTGTGTGTGTGTGTGTGTGTGTATTGGTAACAGAAGGTCTGTGTGAGTAGAGCTCTAAGGAAGATCCCTTTATAATAATTAATAATAAGAGATGAAAGAGATGTTTGGGAGAAAATCATAACAGAGTGCTTATTTGATAGTAGAAGATCTTACACATACATATATATATATATATATATAAATTTAATAATACAAAGTACATGGCTTACACATGTGCCATGCGCAATAATAATAATAATAATAAATTAGTGTTTAGACAGTGACATATGTCTAAATGCAACGATGCACGTACACATTGGTCGTTCCATCAGAACAGCAAATACAGCAAAGACACTCCATACCAATTACATACAACAATAATATAAGAATATCCCCCCACCCCACCGCCGCAAGCAAAATAGCAATAATAAAAAACCTTTAAAAGGCTCGGTAGCTAATATTCATTTCTGTCTCATCTTCTGTTCCCAGTTCCCGCTGCCGTTCAACTTCCAACTTCGCAGAAATCTCTGCGATGCGCTGTGCAAACACTTCCTTCCTAAACTTTGAGAGATGCAATCGCACAAGGGCGATAGAACCATGAATATCCCCATAGCCTGCTTCCTTAAACATCCATTTTGCAAGAGACTCTGCGAGAAGAATATTGTGCAAATACCCTTCACTGCCTATACTTCCACATGTGGGGCACCGAAAGAGACTCGGGGCGATACTAAGCGAGTCAAAGCAGACGATACAAAAAGAATGCCCACATGGCCATAGGAGAACGGGGTTTTCAAAGAGTAACCCACACACACGACACACGAGCGATTCCTCCAGGGCCTCATTGATATCTGCAAGCTCTTCAACGAGACTGTCCAAACGCCGAACATGGGAACGAAAAAATTCTTCATGCTCAGCAAAGCGACGAAGCCACGCGAGTTGCTCTTCGAGTGTGTCAGACAAAATGCAATTTTGTAATCCCACGGACCGGTACCGCGGGCCACGTTCAAGTTCCTCTTTGAAAGTTCGTCCAATTGTGACATCACCGAGTTCTTGCAGTGTTCGCCAGAGCCAATAGCGGTGAAGGAGATTTACGCGGTTTACATATTCTTTACGAATATGTTCGGCATTTTCAGAAACTTTTGTACGCAGTTCCGCGGCTTCTCTTTCGAGCGCGAGTCGCGTTTCTTCAAATATCGCATCACGCAAACTCACCACACGATCCATAATCTGTGACCGCACCTCCACCCCCCGCATTGCTTTATTCACCTTCGCCACCTCAGCCTTTAGCTGCTCATAGCTCTCCTGTGTGCGGCGTGCGTTCGCCGCCCCCGCTGAGGTATTACTCAGCTCCACCGCATCCTTTCGGAGTTCCTCAAAACGCGACCGCAGCACTGCAAGCGTTTTCGAAAGGTCATTCGACAACTGCTGCGGAGTCTGCTCCTCGAGGAGTGTATCCAGTGGTTTGGTTAATAGTTTCTCTTGCCTTGTTAATTCCGCATGATGTCGTTGTTCTGGAGTCATGGAAGGGGTTAGTGAGCGAGGGCTTTTGGTAGAGATATCATTTATTTGGGAATCTCTACCATTTTTTTTAGCTTTATGCACACGACCACGATGTCGTTTCTTCTCTGGCATTTCTAATAAACACACTAAAGATACTGTTTTTTTTTTTTTACATATATATATAAGGGATCTATATATATATATATATATAATTTTTTAACACGATACAAAGAATAAAAAAAAAAAAAAGAATGCAAAAGATGTTATGCACCTAGGTATGATAAAAAAGTATCTCTTCAAAGTAATAAAATACAAAAAAAAAAAAGTGAAGAAAGGTATATATATATATATATATATATATATGTTGTTTATGTGAACCTGTGGGAAGAGAAGGAAAAAAAAAAAGCGGGAAAAATGAAGAAAAACCAAATGAAAGAAAAGAGAGAGAATTAAGCGTAAAGGGATGAAAGCGAAAAGACTGTCCTTTTTTTTTTTTGCATTTCCACATGATCTTCTTCACTTTTGTTTTTCTTTTCATCTCTTCTTCTTTTCTCTCTCTCTCTCTCTTTCTTTTACATTTCTATTTCTTCCCTTCCCATTCATAAAACCCGTTTTCATCCTTCCCCTCTTTTGAATCATTCTCCGTGTGTATGTATGTATGTATGTATGACTGGTTCTTCATAAAAACTCTGCATCGGGTGTCCATGATCCATCAAGCAAACCTATTCGTCGACCCTTGAGACTGTACACACGTTCACGTTGAAGAATGGGTTCAAAGCAATTCCGACAGTGAAAGTCCAATACTTTTGTGCCCGCCGCGTCTCCCGCCACATCCTTTACCGTCGCTGCAATAGTGACTTCGCGTAAGTGCGTAAAGACCCGCGGAAAGTCCGAGTCTCCGGACATGGGTGAGACACGAAAAAGTGAGGCGGATGACTGTATATGTTTCATATCCCGTGTGTGTGAGGCAAGTGGGTCGCCAATGACAAATGTCCCAAGCGTATCACGTACATACTGTTCAATCTCCGGCGGACGAGGAGTGGGTGGGGCAGTAATAGTAAACTCCACGAGACTCACGGGGTGCACGGCATAGTATGCGTTTCGCCGTACTTGATAACTACACGTACAGTTTCCCATTGTCTCCGCATTTGGATAAAGTAATGATGGCATAATCGCAATCGGTTCACCCAATGGCCCATGACCCGCAAGTAAAACATCATAGCGCATCGTATACGACGCAAGCGATGTCGCAAAGTCGTGATGGTCTGAAACAGTGACTAGAACAGGTCCAGAGGTATGTGCTTGCATGTCATACGCGACACGTATGTGAGGGGTTTCGGATAAATTCAAATCACGTTGCAAAATGGGATACACATCGCGTGAGCGCAAAGCGGCATCAACAAAAGACTCCAATGAAACCCGATGATGATTGTTGTGAGCCTCTGATCGACGCATAGGACAAAAAGGCGGTTTATACACACTAAACACATGCCAACGCTTAAGGACCATGGCATCCAACATAAGTCGCAGAGACTTTGGACTTATAAGACGTGTGTTGCGCTGAAAACGCGTGGCAGTGTCGGATGGGTAAAGCGAAGAGGTGACAGAGGCCAAATCATCCGCATTGCGCTGAAGCGATTCCGGACTGTTTCGCCGTAAAACATCGGTTAATCGACGCAATGGCGGTTTTGAGGTCATCTGTATATATATATATATATATATATATATAAAGTGAGAGAATGAGAGAGAAAAGAGAGGATATGCAAGAAAGTAAGTAAGTAATAATAATGATAATATATATATATATATATGTATCACGACAGGTATAAAAAGTCAAAATAACAAATACAACAAAAACAAAAAAGAATTGTAAGTGTGTGATACATTAAAAAAAAAAAAAATGTTAATTCCACAAATGCTCAAAACATTCAATTGCAATCAAACGCAAAATAAAATAAAATAAAAAAAACAAAAAAAAAAAAGTATAGAGAGATGGATGGATAGATAGAGAAAGAGAGAAAGAGAGAGAGAGAGAGAGACAAGAATAAAAATGTATATATGCTCATTGTGATCAAGTTCGCTAAACCGGGATCATCCATAACAACAACAACAACATCAAACACTAACTGTTCGTATGTTTTTTTTTTTTTTTTTTATTGTTTCTTTTTCTTTTTTTTTTTTACATTTCTGGCCTTTGAATCGCCGTAAGTGCAAAAGCGTATTCTTGCGCCACATCTCGTAGTCTCTCATACCGCCCTGTTGCCCCACCGTGTCCCGCACCAAAGTCACAGTAATGCAAAACGGTCCAACCGGCATCCGTGAGCCGTGTGGCAAATGCCAATGACTCCCAATACCCCACGCGTGTATCATTCCATGCGGTTTGCAACAGCACCGGTGGCTTTCTCCCCCCGGTTGTCCCCACGTTATCCATTGGCGATATCGCGCGCAGTGCCCAATACGCCGCCGGGTCGTCGCGCGGGTTTCCGTACTCCTCCCAGTCGCTCACCGTCAGCGGCAGCCCCTCGTCGAGGAGTGTCGTGAGACAGTCGACGAACGGCACGGCGGCGGCGACGGCGCGCAGCAGCGACGGCGCGGCGTTCATTGCGGCCGCGACGATCATTCCGCCGGCGGAGGCCCCGGCCGCGACGACCCCCGCGCCCCCGCGCCGCAGAAAGGCCGCCGCGCTGATGAAGTCGTTCACCGCCCGCGCGCGGAGAAGCCGCCGCGCCGCGTCGCGCCACGGGACGCCGAGCTCGCCGCCCCCGCGCACCGCCGCCGCCGCCCACGCGCAGCCGCGGTCGAGCAGCGCCAGCCGCTCCGCGTCAAAGTCGACATCGCAGCACTCGCCGTATGAGCCGTAGACAGTCAGAAGGAGACCGCAGTGCCGCGGCGGCCGCCTGCCGACGCCCCGCCAACAAAGATACACAGGCACAAGAACCGGTGAAGAGGAGGAGGGGTGGTGGTGGGGCAGTGGAATGGGTGTGTACGCGCCAGTGCGAAAGGCGTAATCCGAAGGGACCCACAGCACAGTCGCGCGATACGCACTCGCGTCATACGGCGCGCCACCGACAGCTTCATCACGCAACCACTTCACCTTCACCGTCGCCAGGCACTTGTCCTGTGTTTGTTTGTTATCATCATCATCATCATTCTTCTTCTTCTTCTTCTTGTTATTATTATTATCATTATTATTATTAGTATTAGTATTGGGATTGAAATCCTTTATACCTTCCGCTTCGTCAAAACTGCAGGACATGGTGATGGCAGGAATGATGAGATGTGTGGCGATGAGTCGCCAGGCGTTTGTGTCAAAGGAAGAGTCCGCCGCATGACATGATATTCCACGCAACTGCCAATCCGTCGAAAAATCTTCTTCTTCTTCTTCCTCTTCTTCTTCTTCATCCTCTTCTTCTTTATCCTCACACTCATCTCTTCGACGAGCACCCGTATCCTTCTCCTTTTCATCCTCGTAATCGTTAAAATCTTGTGCATGACACAAAGCTGTCTCGCGACGTTTATCCACAGCATCAGCGGCGTCCCAGAGAATCGTACTTTGTGCGACAACTTCTCTCCAAGTCCAACACACCGCATCGCCTTTTCCAATTAAACTCGGCCGTGACGAGACAATTACACAGAGATCGACTGTATCTTCACGGAGCGAAAGAGGAGTCCAATGTAACGGGTTTGCTGACCAGCGGTCACGCACAGCACACGTAGGAAGAAGAAGAACCGTTGCCGCCCCCGCACGACGAACGGTCACGAGTAAATGATTTTGTGCACATTCAATACCGTCAATCTTTATCCGCGCATCATACGCAAAAAGTGAACGGCGAGTGAAACACCCGGCATGCCACTCGGCGTCGGGTATAAAATCAATCGCAAAGTTTACACGATGGGAATCGTTCGTGGTCATAAGCCATGCGCCCATATTGTTCCCGAGGAGTGACTTGTGATGATCCAATTCATACTCCACACCTTCCACTCGGGCTGCAAAACATTTCACGACTGAAGAAGAAGAAGAAGAAAGAGAATCATTGAAAGCATAGGACTCCCGCCCATCATTCACTATCGCCCTCGCACTTTCATCCGCATGCGGTGAAACATTTCCAATCGCTTTGGATGCCTCCACTGTATCGCACGTTTCCTCACCTTTTGCTTCCTGTGTTTGAGTTATCCCCTCTTGTTCACTTTCCAGGTGCTGTGAAACAATCGGAACGCGTGAAACATAATGCACCCGCCCTTCATCACACGGAATAACAAAAGTGACCGTACTGTCTGTTGACCCAACAGTAAATGTCGCAAATTGCCCATCCGCAGTAAAATCCAAAGAGCCAACCCACGACGCTTCGTCCATTTCTTCATAACAAACCGTATCCGCCGTCTCCGAGTCCTTTGACTGCGTGAGGTCATGATGCAAAACACGACAACTGCGCATCTTGGCATCAATCCCAACATACAAAAGTGCGGTATCGCTCAGCCATAACACTTCACTCCCCGCATCAAACACATCAATACGCCTTACAATCCGATGCGCCGCCGTTGCTGTCTTTGCGGTAAACAGTGTCTCCTTGTTTTTTGGCACCGTTGGTGTTTTCGGTATCGTGGCATGAGAAGATGAGGGAAAGTTCGACGCAAAAGGCCCACGGCGACCGCCACTGTTTGGTGAACACGTGGGGCTGTTGCGTGGAAGACAGGAAGACGGGGATGTGGTGTAAATCGACTGATTCGATGTCGCCATGGCTTTCATCCAGGCACGATGCAGTCCGGACTGCCCACTTAGCCAACGCGCATAGTTCACGTCTACCACGTCAAGCACAAAAACACTAAAGACCTCACGGCCATTGGAACAATCCACGGTGACGGCCACACGTTTCTCATCCGGAGACACGTGCATGTCACCAATCTCAATACTACCCAGGCGCAGCTCCTGCTTTAAAAGATTCGGATCCAGAAGAACCATCTCGTCTTCATAGCATGGCATCGGGGCACGTGGGTCACGTGCCCATAGTGCAGAGACTTCTTCGACAAATCCAATGGTTTTGTCCGTTACCGGGCGGCGGCAATAGAGTGGATAATCTGCATTCGGTACATGACGTGTATAATACCAATAACCACGATCCCTCCACGGCAGTGATGCATCCTCCTCCTTCAGTCGCACACGCATGTCACTAAAAATCTCATCACTTAAAGCTGTACCACCAGACATGTCCATTACCGCACGTGTGTGGGCATTGTGCCACTCTAATAACTTTCGCACCTCCGGTCGGCGACGATCCCGTAACCAATGATACGGATCGCAACGAACATCGCCGTGATGTGTCATGGTGTGGGTTTCACGCGGGCAAACAGGCCGCGGCCCCAATGCATTTCCCGCCTGACGACTCCGTACAGTTTTTTTACGGAGAGGCATGACGCCGTCCAATCTAAGGAATTCAAACAAAGAAAAAAAAAAAGAGAGAGCGAGAGAGAGAGAATAAAACATAAAACGATATACATACATACCCTGTTTATGTAGGATACCTTATCGTGGTAACAGGGTTCAGTACCTGGGTTTGTACCGGGGAAGCTAAACACCTACAATACACTAAATTTTGAAGAGGACGTGGTCACCTCTAAACCACAACTAAATTTTGAAGAGGACGTGGTCACCTCTAAACCACAACTAAATTTTGAAGGGGATGTGGTCACCTCTAAACCACAACTAAATTTTTGCAGAGGATGTGGTAGCCTCTAAACCACCGCCTTTCTCAGGGCGTTAAATTGAGGTTTTTCTTCTTTAGGTATAGGTAGCTGGGTGTCCTAACAAGCCCTCCAGTGGCTGGTATCTCGAGGGGCATCCACTTGGTATGTCTACCAAGTATGCAATAGCGATTGCACGGTTTAGCGTAGTTAATCAGTTTCTGGCGGACAGTCCGTGACGGGGAATGAGGATAGGGTAGGGACATCTGACACTGTGGAATCAGTTGTTCTGCTTCATAGACAATAATTATTATTATTGTCCCATTTAAGACACCTGGTAATTCGGGTTGCAGGAGCATGGAGAAGAGCCACCGGACGCTGGCCGCGTTGACCTCCCACTGCTCGGGCCGACTTAGGAAAGTGCTCTGTCCCGTTGGACCGCGGGGTCAAACATCACGAGTACTAAGTACTGCCCAGGACTCACCCTCAAGCCTTTTACTGTGAATGGGTGAGCGTTAATAAAACTACGGCTGTTGATTTTTCTTTCCCGGGTCACGTCAAGGCGGGAGTTTGTTCGAATTAATTTATTTACCTCAGGGGGCAACCTACTGGTTAACCGGTAGAGAGTCCCCCCTTATACTACCTTCAGATGTTCGGAGCGAGCACTCCTGTCTTCGTAGATTGTCTACAGCCATGGCAGTTCTTGTGACTCGCTTGTATCTTTAGATACATGGGCTCTGAGCTATCTGTCGCTAGCAAAGGCGAGGTTAAGCCTTCATTATACTACTCGAAAGAGTCAGGCTACCGATGGGAGCGATACTATCGGTGAAAGGTATATACTAGCTTCTATCTTCTTACGGGGATAGAGGCACAAAAAAAAAAAAAAAAAAATATACATACATATATATATATATATATATATGTATTACATTGCCTCGCTCCCATACGACTAGAAATACTTAGCAATGTGACTTGCACAGATCTTACGTTCGCGAACGCATCGGTATACAAAAGTCACACAGTATAACTATGTACAGTTCGAACTATTGAAAACAAAACAAAACAAAACAAAAAAAAAAAAAAACGACAATAACAAAAACTTTTAAACGCCGACATGTAGATAACGAACATAGCCACTTGTAAGCCGAATACCAAAGAGAACCGTACCGATCACTCCGTAATGTTACCCTTGTGGAGCGTAGGCAATATATGCGTTGCAAGATATATCCCCCGCTTTATACTATCTTGAGCGCATTACGCTAATTGAACTGTACATATAAGAAACTTATGTATTGCAGAAAAGAAAAATAAGCATTTTCATTCATTCAAGAGCACAACAAGGATAAGAGCAATAAGAATAATTGAGTTATGATGAAATATATTATTTGATTTAAAATAAAAAAAAAAGTGTTTTTTTTTTTTTAATTTGTCATTTTCTTCTTATAGACGCATAAGACTTAAACAGTCCCTCCAGAAAAAAAGTCAAAAAGAAGTGCGAAAAATATATACAAAAAAAGAAGTAGAGCATAAATATATATATATATATATATATATATATATGACGCACACACTTAAACTATAACTGGAATTTTTATTTTCCTTTTTTTTTCTTTTTTTTTCTTTTTGTATTATTCGTGTCTCCTCGATAAGGCTCCGCAAGAGCATTTATCTTTCAGCACAACCTTCAATGCCTATAGATATCGATATCTATTGTTTTTTTTTTTTTTCCTTTTTGGCCTTGTTGTCGTCGACTTCCTTTCTCTCCAACTGTTTTTATTTCCTCATTTTCTTTTTATTTTATACTACTCATCTCCTTCTTTTTTCTTACTTACTTTCTTTCCTTCTTTCTCTGTTTTTTTTTTTTTTTTAAACTTATTATTAAGGGTTGCCGTACCCAAGTACACCAACCCGGCGTGCAGTTGGGTTCCCATGTAGAGCACCTCCATTCCGCTTCTCCTCCCGCCGCATTTGACGTTTGCTCTTTTGTTTCTTGCTTTCCTCATTCGCCTCTGTAGAATATGTCGCCACAGGCATGTCCAGCTGAAGAATCCCATCATCGTCATCAATGCAAAGCTCTACTTCGCCTTCTGCGTTAATAAACGTTTCGTAATCCGGTTCGATTTGATGATTTGTGCGGCGGTGTCGCTTTGGTGCCTCCTCCACCGTCTCCATGCACGCAATGTTCGCCTCTGCGTTGAAAGCCTCTTCCCGCGTCATTGGTCCTCGTGCGCGATCAAAGAATAACGGAGAAAGCGCACGCTTTCCTTTGTGATCATTGGACACATACTCTGTGTCACCGGCGTCACTGAGGGCTCTTGCGTCTTCGGCGCTCTCCAAGTCATCCCATGCCTCGGCATCTTCTATATCTTCCCATTCCTCCTCGTCTACCTCTTCTTCCTCCTCCTCCTTCTCCTTTTCTTTTTCCTTTTCTTCGGGATTTGTATACTGCTTCCGCTCTGTCTGCTCCGTGTGATCCCCCGGTGGTGGCTCCGCGTACACAATGCCTCCCTCCACGTACATACGCAAAATATCCCGCGCGGCTCGTCCCCTGTCGACTCTACCGTGTGAGCTCAGATACCCACGTCGCTCCGCCACTGCCGCGAGTAACTGTTCCGCTGCAGGGAGATGTGCCTCCGCACCGCTCAGCGTCACGCGAAATCGTGTCTCGAGCACACCACGCGGCACACGACGGCAGACCACTGTGACCGCAGCCGCCGCATCGACAGAGGTATCCACTGGTAACACGCCATCGCACAACATTTGCGCACGGGTCGAGGCGAACGATGGGAAAACAAGTCCCGGGCAGTCGCAGAGTGCCACGCGCCGCTCTTGTGGGATAGCGAGTGTCTGCAAGTGCCGCGTCTTCCCAGGCGTCGCGCTCACCACCACGCGCTTCGCCCCAAGTATTGCGTTGATCGTGGACGATTTGCCCACATTTGGGTACCCGACAAGTCCTACCAGCAGCGGGGCCCCGAGCGACAAGGCACCGCGGCGCGCGGCTAACACGTCGAGCAGCTCCATTGCGTTTACCACAGCGGCAGTGTCGCGATGAAGTACAGAGCCATGCGCTGCGCGTGCATCCCGCGCCGCCTCTTCGGCTGTTGGCGGCGCTGGTGATGCTGAAGTCTTCTTCTTCTTGTTGTTGTTGTTGTTGTCATCAGTGCCTGCGCGGCGGCGCTGTGAGAGCTCATACGGATGCGCCAGAGCAATAGGCGCCCGCAGGGCCTTTCGCCCACCGCGGCGTTTAGGCCGATGCGATACTTCCGCTACTTCCATTACTTCTTCTTCTTCTTCCTCTTCTTCATCATCATCTTCTTCGTCGTCAGTGCCTTTGGCTTCGGTATCTTTCGTGTCGTTGTTCACGCCAGTTTCTGTTGCTGTTGGACGGGCAGAAAAAAAGACAAAGGATTCCCCGCGTGCGGTAAAGTACGCGGCCCACGCCCTTCTCTGTGCCGCCGTGAGGAGGTCCGCCTTGTTGAGGAGATACATAACTTCCTTCGGCTCCCCCGCCGCGTTCCTTGTCCCGCGCACGTACAGCTCAAAGTCTGCGCAGCGGAAGACGAGTGGGTTTCTTGCGTCGAGGATGAAGAGCACCAGGTCCGAGCGCTCCACCACGCGCCAGAGCTGTCGCCAGACCTCAAGATTCTTTTCGTACGGCGAGAGGACGACCCGGTGCTTCTCCTCGAGCTGCGAGAGCTCGCGGCGCCAGTTGAGAAACATGCGCTTCTCCATCGACTGCAACTCCTCCGCGCGCATTTCATATGTCCAGTGCGGGCGCCGCGGGATCGAAAGTTTTTCGCTCAGCCGCAACCAATCCACACGCGTGTCGCTCAGCGGCACAACGCGGTCCCGCTCCACCACATGTGGCGTCCCGTCCACCACAACACGGACGTCCCGCGCGGCCTCGTAGCTCTCCTCCCGTGCGTCAGCGATGAGGAGAAACTCCTCGAGTCGTGTGGTTTCCCAAATGGACCGCAGTCCGCCAGCGGCAGCGCTTCGCCGGCGCTCCTCTTCGCGCTCCGCAGCCGCGTCGCGGTCCGCCTCGAGGACACTGCGGTACCGCGCACGGCTCCCGCGCAGCGCGGCTCGCTGGGACCGCTGAAAGCTCTTCCCAAGAGAGTCCATCAAGGGCAACTGTCACCACAGGTCACGCAGGAATGTATATATATATATATATATAAGAAAAAAGAATAAATAAGTAAATAATAATAATAAGGGGTACAAGAGAATACAGGAGGAAATGCAGAATCCGTCAAAGGGAGCACACACTACAACGACACAGTTCAAGGGGGGGGAAGAAAGTGAGGTGGGAATGAGTGAATCAAAACTCAGCAAGAGAAGTCTGTCTCGCACAGAAACAGGAAGGGATAAACCGGTGCCGCGTAAAGCAACACATCCGGCTGAATTAATTCAAAATATATAAAAAATTAAAAACTGCAAATTCATCAATATATATATATATATATATAAAGGTATCGCACACTGCTCTCATTACACAAGCAGCGGCACATCCTCAATCAAGCATGCACTGACATTCGCTTCACAAAACTCTCCCCTTCATGTTCACAGTGATGCCTGAAGATGATGTCACCTTTTTTGCATTCTTCCATCTCCGCTACCCCCCTCCTCCTTCTTCATAGATGTAAAGAGTAACCACCTACTCGCACATCGTATACCTCTTCCCCAGGCGCCACTCTAAACACCATGTACTTCACCCCAAGTACTGCGCTGATCGCTGACGATATGCTTACATTTGGGTACCCGAGAAGTCTTAACAGCATCGGGACCCCGATGCGACAAATGCACTCTGGCGTAAGACTAACAAGCGTCTTCGGAATTCTCTTCGGGAGGCAATGTTTGCCGATTCGTGGAGTTTTCGTGGAGGTGGAGGAAGTAAGATTAAGTCGCTGAAGTAGTCCTTGTAGCTATATGTCTCGGTACTGCAGTCTGATTCGTCATCGGTGCAGCCATCTTCGTCGCTCAATATTTCCGAATCGATTAATTCTTCATAGCTTAGATCCTCATCAAGTTCGATTGAAAAAGGGCCGTGGATGTATTCAGCAGCTATACTCGAGAAATAACTGCTATCTTCCTGCCTCTGGTGCTCCTCGCACTCTGCGTACTCCATGTACTCGTCATGATGGCTTTTATCTTCAAAAAAGGAGGCACGTGATGCAATTCCACACTGTGTTGGTTGTCGTCCTTCTGTTCGTTTGATGGCGGAAGAGCATCAAAAGTGACAAAGGATTCCCCGCGTGCGGTAAAGTACGCGGCCCACGCCCTTCTCTGTGCCGCCGTGAGGAGGTCCGCCTTGTTGAGGAGATACATAACTTCCTTCGGCTCCCCCGCCGCGTTCCTTGTCCCGCGCACGTACAGCTCAAAGTCTGCGCAGCGGAAGACGAGTGGGTTTCTTGCGTCGAGGATGAAGAGCACCAGGTCCGAGCGCTCCACCACGCGCCAGAGCTGTCGCCAGACCTCAAGATTCTTTTCGTACGGCGAAAGGGCCCATACAGATTTGTCATCGAGGTAACTTATGCAACAAAGCCATCCAAAGTGTTGCCAAGACTCCGATATTCCAACATCTTCGCCAGTCATTATCTGCTCCCATAAATCAAATTGCTGAATTGCGTGTTGCTCATGCGATTTGAACCATTGAACACTTTGCAGAATCTTTAAGCCTCTTGATTCTCCCACTTCCTGTAGAGTTCTGCACTGCTCTTCGTTACATAACGGTGTACTTTGATCGGAAGGGAAATTTATAGATTCAGGGAAGATTCTTTAACAAAAAGAAATGGGCGAGAATAGGAAAAAAATAAAATAACACCAATACACCAAAAATAAATAAAGAACTACACAAATTAAAACAATATAATATATATATATATATATCTTGGACAAATAGCATCCACCGAAAAGGAAACCCGAGTCCAGCCTCTTAGAGCCTCCTCTACTTAATGTTCTATGTTCTCTTTCGACATAGTTTATTAGAACCTCATCTTTCAATTTTCCCTCTCCACTGGAGAACGTGGTCGCTTCGGCATTCCACGGTACTCACCACCTTGAAATGTCTCCATTACTCCAACTGGCGGCGCGCCCATTGACGGTAGAACACCTTGGTCGCCACGGTACGGCGGAAGTGCGTACGACTGATGTAGTTGATGATGCTGTTGATGCTGCATGTGATGATGATGATGTTGATGAGGTTGGTGGTGGTGGTGGTGATGATATCGCACCTCTCCATAACTGTGGGAATAGTTGCACTGATTGCCCTTGGTACAGGTTCCCTCAGCAAAGCGCTGACACGGTCGCGTCTTGGCATACCCTTCGCGTGGGGCGTTGTAGTACGGATGCGAAGACCCTTGTGGCTGGGCATAATACGCATCGACTGTTTCTTCACCTGCGCCTGGTCGAGCCGCGCCATTCAATTGCGAGAGAAACGCATTGGCCCGCGAGAGCAGGGACGCCTCGCCCTCGGCCTGCATGGCACAATAAAGTCTCCAACTTGTCTCGTTAAAGCCGTAGTTGAAGTAGTCTCGGAGATTCGCTCCAGGTTCGGACCAAGGCCGATTTTGCATTTGCCCAATATCGTAGCCGAAGACGTTGTTGTTCATCTGTGGTCCGTTGGCGTGGCGAACGCAAAGTGGAATAAGTCCCGCCACATCACCTTTTTCTTCCTCATCCGCACTGCTTTGGGGGACAGGTGGTGCTACGACGTCCTCATCCTCTGCTGTGTGCGTTATAAGAAAGGGATTATCGCTGTTATCCAGCATACTTTGCTTTTTCTTCAGGTATTGCTTCACTATAACAGGACACAATTGGACATGATCATTGTATTACCATGACCAAGGGGTGAAAGTGCACATAGACAACACAAAACACAGACACACACACAAAAAAAAAAAAAGAGAGAAAAACAGAGAGAGAGGGAGATAAATGGTATGAAAACGGGCATGTAGAAACGGGGTGATAGACAAACTCGAATAAATTTCTACAAAAAAACAGTATGGAAAGGGAGCGCAAGAATTAATAAGAACAATAAAAAAAAAAAAAAACGATATTCATCCTTTCAGCAAAGAATATATCTTCGCATACGTACGTTCCTTGGTGTAGTGGAGGTGAATCCATCGGGGGGTATATATATATATATATATATATATATATTAAAACCTCCGCAGGGAACTATAACAACCCGTAAAGCAGGAACCAAAAAAAAAAAATATACAAAAAAAAAAAAGACAAAGACACCAATTGCCTTTTCTATATTTAAAAAGAAAAAAGAAAAAAAAAACTCACACTCCCTCTGTTATTGTAGAACTATTTTTTTTTCCACGTTTTGAATTTTTACTTGCGTTTATCTAAACTTATTCGTCACACTCCTCTTTCCTGCTACTCCCTAAACACACGCATACACGGACACACACACACACACACACAAGGACAGATCTATCCAGCTTTCTATCTATCAACCCATCTGTAAGTACAGATAGATAGATCGAAAGATAGATAGAGAGAGAGAGAGAGAGAAAAATAAAAGGAAACTCAGAGTAAAAGAATGAAAAGCAACAAGAACAAAAAAAGAAAAGAAAATTGATTTCCCCTCCTCCTCACCGCATTTCCCCAACCATCAGCGCAGGGCTCTCGAGGTACTGCTTGAAGGCATTACCAAATCGCACCAGCGTGGCCCCATCAATGACACGATGATCGGCTGACCACGACACGTACATCACATTTGCCTTCACCACATTCCCTTCGGCGTCAAAGCGCGGCAGTGTCTGTAGGCGACCAGTGGCTCCAATGGCAACCTGTGGCGGCGAAATCACAGGCACGGCGTATGTGGCACCAATAGGACCAATGTTGCTCAGTGTAAACGTCGCATCTCGCATGCGTTCGGGCCCAAGACGATTCTTTCGTCCAAGCGTCACGAGCTCGGCGAGCTCCTGTGCAATATCAATGATACTCTTTTGTTGTACATCCCGCAAAACTGGGACAATGAGTCCATTTGGCGTGTCCATCGCTACACCAATGTGATGGGATCCTTTAATAACCAAAGAATCACAACCCGGCATAACGTGTGCGTTGAGAACGGGATACCGAAGAAGAGACAGTGAGGCTGCTTTGATTAAAAACGACATAAGCGAGAGCTTCTTCTCTTGAGCGCCGCCACGTCCCACAAGAGCGGAGCTCAGTTGAGCCCGCAGAGACAATAATGAGGTCACCTCAATCTCTTCACATGCAGTGAAGCTCGGGATGTTATTCGCCTCCGTCATTGTCTTCGCCATCACGCGACGAATGCCAGCAATAGGGACAACTTCATCCGCCGGCGCCAACTCCACTTGTGTTCCCGGCTTTGCCACTTCTGCTGTCGGTGGTGGTGTTGTTTTTATACCTTGCTTGGGCGCTGCAATGAATTCCAAGACGTCCTCCTTCGTCACACGACCGCCCTTTCCAGTACTGGGGACTTGTGAAAGATCGATATTGTGTTCTTGCGCCAAGTATCGCGTTGCTGGCGTGGCCAACACTCCCTTCTTGCCCGGTGGGCGCAAAACCTCTTCCTGTTTTATTTCTCGTTTTTCCTGCTGCTGTTCCTTCTCCTGCGGTCCCCGCTCTTCTTGAAGCTCAATGTCAAGAATTGGCATTCCCACAAGGGCCTTCATGCCACCGGTGATGTGAACCGCCTTGACCACACCACTGTACCGCGATGTGATCTCCACCGTCGCCTTATCGCTTTGTACGTCACAGATGCGGTCAAACTCTTCGACAATGTCGCCAGGTTTTACAACAACTTGCAGCACCTCCACTTCCCTAATACCCTCACCAATGTCAGTCAGTTTGTATGGTATAATGCTCGCGTATAGAGGGCGAGTGAAGTGAACACAACGGCAATTTATAGAGAAATGCGACAATGATGTAAATAGCCTGTACATTTTTTTTATCTTTATTTTGATCTCCTTTGTTATATATAGAATTCCTGATTGAATATTGTATTTGAACAATAAAAAAAGCAGCTTACAGTTCCACATATATATATATATAATTGCAAAAAGTTAAACGGGTTTAAGAAAAGGGAAATGAATTTGGCAAAAAAAAAAAGTAACACCTCATCAGCGCATATATATATGTGTAATTAAGAGTAAAAAGTGGATAGGGTAGAATAATAATAATAATAAAAATAAATGCAATACCTCTCCCTCTTTAGTTTTTCTAAAACATTTTTTTTTTTTAACGGAAATAACACAGAACCGATAAATAAAGAGAGAAAGAAGAATAAAGAGACGGGAACAAGGAAATAAAGAAAAAAAAAAAAAGGTATGCTCAGTACATATATATATATATATATATATATTTATATTTATGTATGTGAGTGCATCTATATAATAATGTGTGTCTATGCTTGGATGTAGTGCTCTTCTAGTGTATGATTTTTTAATGGAGGAGATAAAAAAAAAAAAAAAAACCAGTACCGTCACTTCTACCCAATAATAATAAACTAAAAATAAGATGGTGATGGATAATGAAGCCCACACCACCAATAACCAAAAAGAAACACCATGGCAGGCAAGTATGAAACTCAAAGACAACTAGGCGGACTGCATACGCGCCTTTAGTTTAAGTAAAGCGCCTTTGAGTTGCTCCGATGTCATCGTTGGGTACGGCCGCACACAATGCGACAGGATCGATGTGCCACTTCCACTGCTGCTGGTGCTGGTGTGATGACTTTTATCCTCTGGCGTCCCTGGGCCTACCGTGGCACTCTCGTCCATCGTCATTCGCGACGGGGATGACCCCGTGGCAAAGGAACTCATTGTACTAATGCTTAAATTTGAGTGCCATGTGGTCGCGGCAGCATCGGCGGCTGCGATCTCCGCCGCGCGTGCGAGGCGGTCCTGCAGTGCGGTGAGGCTGCGCATGAATTGTTCGTGCGGCCGATCCATCGGAGTGGTTACAGATGTGAGATTCGCACAAGCGACATAAGGAGGAAAAGGGCCAAGCGGTGCCGAACGCACCTCCTTGTGACCCGCTTGTTCTTCTTCTTCTTCTTCTTCTTTTTCTTCTTTTTCTTCAACTTTGGTTTCTGTTTCGAGTTCGGATTGCTTTTCCTCTTCTGCTTCCTCCTCTTCCTCCTTATGTCTCTTGAGCGATTCTGTGTCCTTTGCTTCATTCGAATCCAATTGGCTTTCACCAAGCACAGACGATACAGTGCTCGCTACTTCTTCTTCTACTCTTTCTTCTTCTTCTTCTTCTTCTTCTTCTTTTCTTGCAGTGCTCTTCTGGTGAACCTCCGGCTCGCACTGCAGTTGAAGTTCCGTCTCCGGTTCTGGTTCAGAATCCAAATCCAAATCGGATTCCATATTTGTTTGACATTCCACTTCAGCTGCCAATTCCGTTCGCAGTTCCGCTGTTGTGACCGCAAAAGGTCTCGGGGAAAGCTGCACAGCACATTCTGCTTCACTTGGCAGCAGCGCGTCCACTTGGGCCAATGGAAACCGATCCATCACTCCATTTTCTACGGCAGGGCTTGCGGTGACGGTACGTTCCTCCGCGGGAAGCGCAAGTGGCCCGCGGAGAAACATTTCAGTGAATTCGGCTTCACTCGTCGCGCTTCTTTCCACCGCGGCCGTTTGATGCGCGCCGCTCGTTGCCGCGGGGGCCACGGCGACGAGCGCCACTCGTTCCCGCCGCTCCTTTCCCTCCCGCTCCGCGCGTGCCCTCTCCTCCCGCCCTGCCGCGGCGCTCTCCGCCACCCGCGCCCGCGCCGCGCGCTGCGAGGCGCGCAGTTGCGCCGCCCGCGACGAACGCATTTCCCGCCGCGCGGCCTCGAACGGGGCGGCGGCTGTGTCGGCGGACGGCCCCGCACGCCCCGCAGAGACCCGCGGCGCGAGCGGCTCTGCGGGTTTCTGCGCAAACGGGGGGGACGGCAGCGGCGCGGCGCGGGCTCTGCGGCTGCGCGAGAGGGCCTCCGCCCCCCGCACACTTCGAAGCCGCGCGGTGCGCTCTTCGCGATCGGCCGTCCGCAGCGCGGCGGTCACGCGCTCCCGCGCGAGCGCCACTCGCCGCCGCTCCGCATCCAACGCGCGCTCCGCCGCCCACGCGTGCACCTCCGCCTGTGCCTCGGTGACCTGCGCGGCGCTCAGCGCCCCCGCGGCGCGCACGCCATCGCCCCGGTGCACCTCATTGTCGTACAAAGCGCGATCTACCAATGCGGCGTGTTGGTGGACTTCGCGTTCCCACTGACGGCGAAGATCCGCGCACACGCGGGAGTTTTGCTGAGACTTTTGCGCAGCGTACTGACGCGCACGCTCAACCCCGCGAACCGTCGCGGTGCGACGCGCATAGGCATAACGCTCCAGTCGCGCAGCCTCTTCGGCTTGCTCGCGCCTGTAACGAATCGTAACCATTCCTTGCAGACTGCCCTTTATCAATCAATCAATCTCTCTCTCTCTCTCTCTCTATATATATATATATATGTGTGTATATGTGTAATAGTCTATTTTCCTTTCACACGCCTTTGTCTTTTATTGGTTCTAATTTAGAGGTTTCGTTTACGATTATATTATCCCTGATACGAAAGCACAACAAAAAAAAAAGAAAAAAAAAAAAGGAAACTACTTTCCGCGTGCAACCAGATAAACCTTTCATATTGTCTCCCATACGTTCTGATCAGAATATATATATATATATATATATATATATATATAAAGAGAGTGCGTATGAACACAGAGTATGAACCTCATGAGAGAGAGACACACCCCCACACACACTTCATTCTTGACGTTCTTTCCATGTTGGTGAGGCGTCAATGTAAATGAGTGGCGGCGAGTGTCTCAAATCCAATTCCGTCGACCCGCGTGAAGGTGTAGCCCCCGGAAGTGAAACCGATGAGATCGACGAGGCGGACTTTCGCTCTCCGCCTTTGCTCAGCTTTTGCAATGCCTGTGTCACGACAGTGGCGAACTGTCGTGTCTCTATTTTTCTCCCCTCCGCCTCACGCGCAATGTGTTCCCGCAGTGCATGGCACTCTCTGCGCAAAACCTCCACCTGTGCCTCCGCCTCACCCGCACGTTTGTCCGCGCGCTCCGCGAGTGCGTTGCACTCGTCCCGCATTTCCTTCACTCGCGTCTCCGCGAGATCCGCCCTTTGCTGAGCGAGACTGCGCGCCCGCTCCTCCTCCGCGCACTGCTGTCTAAGAAACGCCATCGCGGCCTCGTCTGCCGAGGCGAGTTGCTCCACGTGTGCGCAAAGCCGCGAGAGGGCGCCTTGGCTCACTTGCTCCCCAATCCCACCCGCCTGTCGCTCCAAGTCTCTCACCGCGCACTGCATGCTGCGCAATTGCTCCAGAGCCGTCGCGCACGTGTGCGCAATTTGTTCGTGTGCGTAAAGCGTATCACTCCGCGCGGCATCTGTGCGACGGAGCGCCACAGATCCGTGGCTCTCGCTCACACGCAAGGCCTCGCGTGCACGACTAAGCTCGTAGCGTAACTCCTCAATGACACGCTCCAGACTGGATTCATTTGCACGACTGACACGTAAGGCCTGTTCCATCTCCTGCACACGACACGTCTCCTCCTGTGCGCCACGCGCTTTAGTCTCACGTTGCGTGGCAATAAATGTTTGAAGTTCATTCGCACTGCGCCCCGCATCCGCCTCTGCACGCGCCGTACGCTCCGTCATGCACTGTACACGTTGCTCTAATGTCGCTATGCGCTCGCGTAACACATTACACTCTGTCGAGAGGGACTCTCGCGATGTGCGTGCCTCATGCAATTGCGCTTCAATTCCTGTGCGCTCGGACTGCAACTGCGCACCGCGTTGCGTTTCCTCTTTGAGCGCATTCACCTTCGCACGCATCTGCTGCATGAGGTTAAAGTTGATCTGCTTCATGTCACGCTCAAGGGCATCTTTTTCAGTTCTCACACGGGAAAGAGACTCGGAGGCGGTGCGGCACTCGGTAAGAAGACGTGTGTTGTGTGCTTTGAGGCTTCTGTTCTCTTCGTTGAGCGAGGCAAGGAGACGCTTCGTCTCAATCAGAAGCGCTTCACGCGAGGATTCCATTCCGTTACAAAAACAAAAAAACAAAAAACAAGCAATGTCAAATGCACATGTATATATATATATATATATATATATATATATATATACATGACGAAAGCAACCGAGATAGAAAGAAAGTGATAAGAATAAAAATAAAAATAAAAAAAATAGCGCAAGAAAGAATCATCATCAACAAGAAAGCAATAGAATACAAACATGTAAAGTATCGGCACGCAAGAAAAAAAAAAAAAAAAGAGGGAGAAAGGTATATTGCAGCAATCTTTTCTTTTTTTTTTTTTCATCCCCCTGGACCCAAGGAGATCAAAAATCAGAGAAAAAATTGAAACAACTAAAACAAGGCTCAAAACAAAGCGTCCGTTATACAAATGGACAAAAAACAAACAAACAACAATAATAATAACAAAACAACAAAAAAACACATTTGGTCATACATTGCAAATCAACATCTACTATTGTTCCACTTATACTTTCGTACATAAATTCTTCGTTGTTCTTTTTAATTTAGTAACGAGCATCTCGTCTCCTCTAGCTGCTATTTTTTTACAGACTTTGAGTGCTTACTGAGGAATTCCTCTGCCATTGGCGGCGCAAGTCGAGAGAGGGCAATAAAGATATGCCGTTTTTCCTGCGGGCAGGAGGCAACAATGTCCTCGAGTTTCATCCACGCCACATTGGTGAACTCCTGCGAGGCTGCGCTTTCCTCGGGCGGAATGAGTCGCACCTTTTTAATATTTTTTGACGCAGTAAAGAACAACAGAAGCCGCTGCTGCTGACCAATGTAACCAAAGCGACGAAGATTTGCTGTGGGCTTCAGTGTGTAGCGGAACTCCGATGGATCTCCGCTCGGTGGAGTGATTTCCCCAACAAAGTCCAAATCCGCCGGTAAAAGTCCAATCTCCTCCTCAATCTCGCGCAGTGCGGAGCGAATGATGTCCTTGTCGGACTCCTCAATGCCGCCCTGGATAAACTGATACTTCCCCTCAATGGCGCGCTGGCAACCTAGAAAGTGCATGTCTTCATCAAAAAGAATTGCACAGACGTTTGGCCTGTACATTAAAACTTAAAAAAAAACAAAAAAAACTATTCACGCGCTATTTGAAAGTCCATTTAATACAAATGAATATATATATATATATATATATATATATATAGCATTTTGAAAGCAATTTGAATCAGAAAGAAAAACAAAAGAATGAAAGAAAGAGATATCTCCGAGAAGCAAAAAAAAAAAAAAAAAAAAACATACAAGAAACGGATAAACCGCGAAATTTCCCATTTCTTTGTTATTATTATTTTTTTTTTTTGCTTTATGTAAATAAATATAAATGCAAATGTAAATAGATGTGAAGATGTCACCTAAACTTGAAGAGCTCGATGATATCTTCTTTTAAAATCAATTGCCTCGACAAATGCTTTGCCCTGAGCCGTTGTCTCTCCACTCTTTGATGCCGCAAGTGCGATGAAATTCCCTCTGCGTTTCTGATGCACAAACTCTCCATCAATTGGCATCCACTGCGCGTATGCAATCGCCGGATTCTTTCGTGTCCACGGCACCACGAGTCGGCTCTCCTGCAACTGCTCCATCATAAACTCCGCGAGTGCCTCGGAATCCGTAAATGTCACAAACCCACGCGAGTCCGTGGCGTCTTCACGTGCGCGAAGCACACGATGCGCGGCGCAAAGAAATTCTCGCGTGATGAGTCTGCGGTGGCTGCTGCGCTCCGCGGGGAACGGGACGGGCATAGGCGCCACGCAGACATCCGCCGAGGCGGGCGGCACAAGACACTGCAGCGCGAAGAGCGCATCCCCGCGCACAAACTGCGCGCGGTGGCCAAAATCCGGTAAAAGCGCAAGGGCCATGTCCACAAGTGTGTCCAGCGAGTGATCCATGATAAGAAACTGATCCATTCCCTTCTCTTGGCTTAAAGTCAGCTGTCGCCGTACATACGGGACACTGCGGCAGCCAATAAGTACCGCGCGGCGCGAGGCACTGCTCGCCGCCTGTCCCGCAGAGATGACACGACGAAACGGTTCGACGGTTTCGCGCGCAATGGCACTGCGCAGTTCCTGTCGGTGCACACCTCCTGTTGCGGGAAGAAGTGTGAGACAAAGCGCGGGATAGTGCACAGCGGCAGTCCCGTACGGGTCGTGTGTCTTTCCGGAGACTCCAGTGTGGTGTGAGCGAACGGCCTCCCGCAGTTCGGACTCCTGTGCGGCCGGCGCCGTGTCACGGATCAGTAATGGAAGGAGTAGGAAGGCGCTTGAGCGAAGCATTTCCACTGCAATGACACAAAGTCCCTGAAACAAAAAAAAAAGAAGAGTGAGTGAGAGAGAGAGAGAGAAGAAAAAAGAGTAAATGTGTTTCTTTAATAATAATAATAACATATATACATATATATATATATATATATATATTAATGAATGTAATATAATAGTATGAATAAATAAATAATAATTTCAAAAATATTATCTTACAAGCAAATAAGCAAACGAGCAAAACAAAAAAAAAAAACAAAAAAAAAAAAACTTCTCATTCATTGATCTTCAGAATATAAAGACAAATTAAAAAGAAATAAGATATCTTATTTTGCACTTTCGATACCAGACATTACACACAGAAAACGTATGCGCTTGCTGCACAGCACCTCCTCTCTCTCTCTCTTTCCTGTAGTCTTCTTTACTCAACTGCTGAAGTTATTCACATGACGCGTAGCCGTAGAGGATCTTGCGCGCGTACTCCGTGTACGTATTTTTTTTTTTTTTCGACCAAACGACTTGAGCACATGACGGACCTTCTCGCAGTCCATTGCACTCGAGATAGTCCACTTTGCAATGTGATTGCGCAGAACCTTTAGCTGACACAGTGAATTGTCTTGTTTTTTTTTTTTTTTTGTTTGGTCTGTTTGTTTTTGTTTGTTGTGCTTTCCCCCATTGCCATAAGCCGCAGAATGAATCAATCATGTAATTATTTTTTTTTTTTCCTTCCATGTATTCAAAGCTGTCCTAGGCTAAAGGAGTGGGGGGAAGAAATATATATATATATATACAAATAAATGTATATGTAACGAATAAATGAATCCATTTTATTTCATTCCGTGCTCGAGTCCACCCTTCACCGCAGCCCTAGCATAACCCAAGCCATCAAAAAAAAAAAACAAAAAAAAAACTACACAGGGCGCATTGGATCCCTAACCAACATACAGCGAGCCCTGGCCCATTGTTGAACTTCCCCATCGTTTATTTTTTCCAATCGTCTCCACTGTGCGCGTCGGGTTTCCACTCCACGTCCGTAGCGTGTTCGGTAGTACCTGGCGGCCCGGCGCGCCTGGAGCATGTCGCGCTTGACGTCATCGCAGAGCGCCGGCATGTGCTCAAGAACCGCCGCGACCTCTTCTTTGCGGTCGCCGGTTTTGGACTCGAAGCGCCGCAGCAGCGCCTGCAGTCGGGGGACGGACGGAACGGCGACGGGCTGACAGGCGAACGGCGACAGCACCAGTGCCCGCCGCGCCGCTCTCGTTCCCGGCACAAATGACATTCGGCTTATCGTGCAAATAAAAAAAGAAAACAAAAAGAAAAGAAAAAAAAAAATTATATATGTATATCTACATAAGAGAGGGAGATAGAGAGGAGACAAAAAAAAAAAAAAAAAGTAAAATTATTATAGAGAGTTTCTAACTTCATCGCATGTCAGAACATGACCATGCAGTAATTAAAAGCACAAGAAGAGGAAGAAGAAAAAAGAATCGCAGAACTGTTTTGCATAGCATACTTATGCGTTTGAATAATAATAATATATGTAGATATAAATAAATAAATATATATATATATATAAATATCGACATTAGTTCGAAGGGGTGAAAGATAAAAAAAAAAAAAGCTCCAGTATTCTCCATAAAAAGTTGTCCGTTTTTTTTTTTTTTTTTTTACCTCCAATCTCTCTCTTTTTTTCTTTTTTTTTTCCTTGTCTCATTTGAAATACGCATATATTTCTTTACTACTCCTCTTCTTCTTGAGTTGTAGGAGGCAATGTTATGGGTTATCTATCACCCATAGCGGTACATCATATAATTTTATATTTCGCATATCTATACACGCACTTTACCAGCAATAAGTACAAAAACTAATTCCACGCAATTCTTCATTTGCCTCATATACACATTTTTTTTCCTTTTCCGCCCCGCTTCGTAATTACGCCTTCTTCATTCACTTATGTGGCAGTCTGCCTCTTCCTTGCAATAGAGCACTACGGAAACAGAATGAAAAAAAGGAGGGGGAATGGGAAAGATTTCTAGTAATCAGGCTTCCTGCAGTTGCATTAGTATAAAGCACAGGCCTGCCGTCTGACAATGCATGGAGGGGATTAGAATTCCGCTTTAATATTTTTCGTTTTGCACAACCTATTGCACACCAGATAGTATCTCATAGGATTTGTAAAGGAATAGCAAAGTAACCAGCAAATGAGTATATATATATATATATATATCACATTCGCTTCAGTCGTGGAACGAAGCCAGGGACAGTTTTTCCTAATGTTCGTGGTGACACAGGGCCTTTCAGTTCCTTCGGTTCCTGACGTTGAGCTTTTTTGATTGCCATACGTATTTTCCCGTTTGCTACTAGAATACAGCCCGCACCGTTTTGGTGTCCGGCGTAGTCCGATGTAGAAAAAATCGTCACAACACGAGCATTGTCAGAGACTCGAAGACCGTCTGCCTTTTCCTGGTGAGCACGGAATATGTACTGATAATTGTAGCGCTCGCAGAACATATCCACAGCTCGAGATCCAAATGTTTTAATATCTGGCCCGCGTGGATTGGGTCCAAAGCCGTACTTGTCAAGCTGCTGATTGATCGGGGCAGGGTCAGACCATAGAAGGTCGTTCACAATCATGCGCTGAACCACATTGGTTGGGTCTGTACACTGTACTACAGGGATGCGGGGAAAGGACGGATCCGAAAGAACCTCAAGTCGTTTGTCCTCCCCACCAGAGTACTGTGGCAACCCGCCATGTACGCAAAAAATCTTCTTGTCAATGTCCGCAATGACAGGAAGAAACTGAAATACCTCGTTCACAGCAACCCAGACATCAATACCACGGTCACGCCCAAATTTATCGAGGCATTGATATTTAAAGGAACTGTATCCATATACATCGACGTCGCCATTTACCTCTGGTGACTCGTGATTACCGCGCAGGAGTGTAACCTTTGACGGGTTGATGACCTTAAGCGCGAAGAGGTACATGACACACTCAAGTGAGTAGGCACCACGGTCCACGTAGTCTCCAAGAAATAAAAGATGAGAGGTTGTATACTTAAGCATGACATCATCAAAGGTGACAACCTTCTCGAGAAAGTAAGCCATATCGGCAAAGTTGCCATGAATGTCACCAAAAACGGTGACGGGGGATTTGAGATGAATAAATAACGGCTCCCTCGCCACCACCTCACGGCACTGACTGCAGACCGAGTAAACAAGTTTACAGAATTCAGGGAGATTATCATACGTAAAGCCGTTGTTTTGCGGGTTGGCCGCGCGTCGTATCATTTCAATAAGACGCGCGGGATCCACTGGCGGTTGTGTTGGTGAGTTCATATAATTTTTCATCTCCTGCAGTTGAACCATTGTGCTGTGACTCGCGACGGCTTCATCGAAGGCGCGGGGTTTTGTTGCCATGTTTGGCGCCACACCAGCACGAGGTGTGTCGGGCTCTGCAACGCCTTTCACCCCCACGGCATTCTGCAAAAGATCACCAATGGTAACCGTATTTGGGAGATTCACAAAGTCATCTTCACAGAGTAGAATGTTCTGAGAAAAAAGATACCTTTCCGTCGAAGTGGCAGAAGCACTGCTTTGAACATTCTCATGAGCTCGCTTTTCCTCCCGGCGCTTACCATGAAATGCGGGTTCAATTAAAATCACACATTCCATCATACGTAATCGCTCTTCCATTTTGAAGACTGTATTGGAAATATTTGAAAAAAGCTCATGTGGCACTCGTGAAATAAAGCTGTTGAATTCCTGCGTCGACAATTTTGCGTTGCTAATGCAATCGTAATTCGTATTGTTCCGCCCAGCGAGAATTTCATCCGCCGTAAGAAGATCCAGCTCTACGGACCAATCCGGTTTCAGTGTCTTAATGCGACCAACCTTGTACAGCGCTCGTCCATCATTCGAGTCCTCTACACGACACCGAACAAAAAATCCACTCACCATTGGAAATAATTTTGAGCGAATTTTATGATGCCACTCGGAAAGTTTTTCTCGATTGATTGTAACCGCCTGCGCCATCTCCAGCGTGATGACAACGTCGGAGCGGAAGGACGGGCTTGCTCCCTGCGGAAAAGGCTCCGGAGGGGCCTGTGGCGACGATGGGACGTTCGGTGGATCCATCAACTACTGTGCTCCTGGGATGCAAGGAAGCGGGTAATTTATTTCAATCTTTACTTAAGTATGGAAATAATAGCAACTTCGGAATAAATGCGTATTTATATATATATATTTATATATATATATATATATTTTTTTTTTTTGTGTGTGTGTGTGCTAAAAAGAGAAGCGAGCAGAAAAAGAAACGTCGTGTTCGTTACTTGTGTGAGTACAATTTGGCAAGTGATAGAGTGTATAAGCAATGGGAGGGGGGGGGGGGGCAACAAGTAAGAAGGAAAAAAACAAAAAACATCAACTGAATCGCGTTGCCTTTTGAGTTGCAAAAAGAACGCCTGTCGCACACGCACGCAATCACATACCTTTCACAATCAGATGATGATATGAATAGTTCAAAACAATATGATGTAGACAAATAAGAAAAACTCAGTATATTTTTCTTGCTTGTCTGTGTACGGTTTTCTTTCTTGTTGTTGTTTTTTTATGTTTTTTTTTTTTTTCCACCTCACCCTACAATGGCTCTGGCACCTTTTTGCCTATTCTCAAATAACGACTCTTTTACATTGCACGTATATAAAATGATAGATGCATATATGTATATAAATATATATATATATATATATATATATACATGTGTGTATTTATTTACTTTCTTTCTTTTACTCCGGCGGTGCCGTAATTTGGGCGAACTGGTTTCCCAGCTCCACGAGTCTGCACATATGCTCTCGCGCCTTATCAGACATGTCCGAGGACTGACTGCGTGCCTTGTCGAGCACACGGCACGTGAGGTCAAGCGCCTTTTCGAGATCCAAATTCAGCCGGGGAGTGGCATTCATCAAGGCGCCAAGAAGCGGCGCCTCCTCACTCACGCGCGGGTCTGGGCCTGTCTGGTCTTGCGCCTCCTGCGTGCAGACACATCCACGCGAGTGGTATACACTTGTCATCACCGCGGGTGGGGAGTTTAGATACATTGTGGCGCGCTCCGGGGGTACCGAGAGCGAAGAGTGTATGGTCTGCTGCTCGACAAGCATCTTCTGCATGTCAAATGGCTTTATAACAATACCTGACATGACTTTTTTTTTTTTGTTGTTGTTGTTATTGTTCAATACAACAGTAATTCCTTTACCTTTTTTTTTTTTTTTGTTTTGTTTTTCACTAAGAGTAGCTACAACTTATATATATATATATATATATATAGGAAAAAAAAAGTGGAAAGGAAAATAGAAAAAAATTATCAGACAGCCACTGAAGTTGTTATATTGGATTCTAAAATTAGTAAAAGCTTCACTCGCAAAAAAAAAAAAAAAACATTAAGCCTTTTGATCATTGATCATGTGCTACCTAATGTTCATCTCTTTTTGTTTGTTTGTCTTGACGCATATTTGTACATTGTAAAAGCTAGATAATAAAAACCTCTACATAATATATATATATATATATATATATAAAGAGAGATCGAGATAAAGAAAGGAATAGCGCAAACACACACGCCCCTCTACATTTACAGTACTTTTGCCTTCCGCTTTAATCTCTTGTTCTTCGCTCGTTCCGCCTCTGCGTTGAGGATAAGTTGCATGTGAGATGAGATATGTTGCAAAAGGTCATCCAGTGATTCTTCCTGCACCTCGCCAACCTCCACACGAACACCTTCTGCGTCACTCGCCATAAAAGTCATACTTCTTCGCAACTCAATCGACTCCACAGAGGAAGTCATATCAATGACTTTCAGTACTTTTGCATTGGGAATGACTTCCAGCATGACTTCTGTTGTCTTTGGTCCAAATGTGTTACCCGAACAGTTAATGGAAACGAGGGTTGTGTTTTTTAAGAGGGCTCTGGCAATAGCCGCACCCCCATCATCAGTGATGCCATTCTCAGAAATATTCAAACGCTCTAGTGTAGGAGGGCTCGCTGCAAGAATAGAACCGATTTCCGCAGCACCACCATCACCGAGCATGCAGTTTGAAAAATTAAGGTATCGCACTCGGTTCGGGGCAGCAAGAAAATGAAGACAAAACTCCTGCATACCTTTTTGACCCACTGTATTGCCATTGAGACTCACATCCATAATGAATTCATTATTTTCAAGTAACTGTCCCACTGCTTTAACGCCCTTGTGGCGCACATCATTATGATACAAATTCAGTGAAGTGACCCCTTTGCCTCCGTGTCGCTGCAATGCCTCGCATAAGTACGCAGTGCCTTCATCACCAATTTTGTTCCCCATCAGATTGTACGTACAAAGAGGGTTGCGCTGCATTGATCGCAAAAGACATTTCGTTCCCAAAGGCCCAATGTGATTCCAACTAAGGTCTACTGTAGACAAGTCACGATGACATGCCGCTGCTTTACTCATGGCAAGCAGGGTGGCATCACCCAATTCATTACGAGCTAAGGAAATTGTGAACAATGTGCGGTTCCACTGCCCGGGTTGCCCATTCGGGTTGACATTAGGAATAAAAGCACTCGCCAGCGCTATACCGCCCACATCTGTGATACCGTTACACGACAAGTCCACATGTTGCATATTTTCATTCCTGCGTAACATCTCAGCTATGGCCACTGCCCCATCGTCGCCAATACAGTTGTGTGACATATCCAAACGGCATACATGGCGCGTCTTCATGAGAGCCGTTGCAATGATGAGGGCACCGCGAGGAACAATGTTTCGCCCCTGAAGCTCTAGCGTCTGCGAGAGAAGCGCAGCACGCCATTTTCGTCGAGTAAAAAAATTCGTTGTTGGATCTTTTTTACCCCCTGGTGGTGGGATCTTCTCACCCTTCCTTTTACCCATTTTTTGCCCCTCCCCCTTTTTTTCTGTTTTGCTTTGAAAACTCCAAACCAATCCAGTGGATATCTATGTATCTATATATATATATATATATATATAGTAACTTCACACACCGGTATGCAAATGAGGTATACAATGAGTAGCGACAAAAAGGTATTTGAAAAGAATGTAGAGAGAAAAAAAAAAAAAAAAAAAAAGATACCTACATGGTGCCAGCAGCATTTACAGAATAATGCAGAAAACAACAACAACAAAAAAGTGGGCATCACATGCACAACACACCGCATGTATAGATACATTTACACACAGTGACATAAAGACCATGCGAAAGGATTAGTGCGAATGGCCCGCACAACATTAAGCGAGTAAAAATAAAGAGAAGCTTCAAAACAATGAGGACACTCCATGAAAACTCCAATCAATACTTATCCATCTTGCGAGGTCGACACAACTCGTTAATAAAGGCCTCCTTTGTTGCTATTTGTTTCTTCTCCATTGCCTTATCGGCAGTCAAATGTTTGCCTTCTGTTTCAACAGCCACACCTGCCTTACGCGCCTCGGCGAGTGAGTTGAAGAGACGCACAACTCCCGTAGTGGCGACATTGCGGAGACGGTATTCGTAGTCGTGGCGGCCCTGATGCGGAAGAATACGATTATGACTTTGGTTCTTCACAGCTCGGTGCAAAAGCTTTAATCCTATCGCCTCAGCTGTGGAACGCTCCGCGGCGACCTCCTTCTTCGGGACCTCACGCTCCGTCTTACGACCAACAATTTCAATAGCCGCCCTGCCTATTGGCTTTTGAATCGAGGCTGAAGAGTGTGTTGTGGTGAGTTGGGATTTAATTTTAGGCCGTGTCTTTACACCCGGTTTGGTCTCTGCGTCAGCGCCTTGGCTAATGTCAATGCCTTTACTTTTCCCCGTGCCCCCTTTTGTGAGTTCGGCAACACGTTGCTGCAGATCCGATTGGCTAAGCCTTGGAGCTCGCTTCACGAGCGCCACTGTCTTTTTGCCCTTTGCTCTTTTTGAGGCTCGGCTCTTTGTGGGCTTTGACAATTTGCCCACAGCCCCACGGAAGCGTCCAGCCATTTTTGCCTTCCGCACTACAAATTTACCTTTTAAAGACTATAATATTGTGACACATATATGTGTATGTGTTTTGGTAGTATCAGAACAATGTTACACACATATACAACACCCCCCCCCCCCGCAAAAAAAAAAACCAAATAAAAGTGAATAAAAATGACAATGTTTTTCTAATAAACAAAAGGAATAAAATGTTCCGATAAATACATAAAAATAGAATTGGTGATAGTAGTGACCCATCGACCAAAAGATAGAGAAACAACAACAAAAAATGGTGACTATAGAACATACATATAAACGTATATATATATATATATATAAACGTATGTATACATGTATACACTGGTTGTCTTTTTTTTTTTTCCTTTAATCGCGTAAAACGTAAAAAGAACAAGAAGGAAAGAAATAATAAACAATAAAATTTTTTTTATTTTTTTTAGTAGAAAAAGAAAAAACAAGGTATTTTAGTTTGAGATCTTTTAACGATATCTCTTTTATTCGTAATTTTCCTTTTTCTTTTCTTTCTTACTCTATGTGTATATATATATATATATATATATATATTATATTATATTATATATATATATATATATATATCCACAAATATGTGCCCGTGTACCTTTTTCTCCATCTTTCCTACTTTTCGAACCTTTTTTTTTATTATCTATTTAGTACCTCCGGTAGTTACCGCCACTTCGGTTACCATTTTGTCCTCTGTCTCGTCCTTGTCCGTAATACCCGAATCCCCCGCCGCGGCCACCGCGTCCTCCTCCGTATCCGCCACCGCCTCGGCCGCCGCCATTGCCCCCGCGGAATCCGCCGCGGTTCCCGGAGTTCAGTTCGCGGGCAATGATTGGGGGCAGTGTCTCAATCACGCTGAGCTGCATGCCGCGGATGGGGATGGAGAGAATCGTGCTCACGGCGGACTCGGGTACATCAAACACACATCCTGGCTCGTCCTTGAGCAGGGTGACGTCCCTGCAGCGGGAAAAGAGATCGTCACCGACATTGCTGCGAAGAATGCTGCAAAAGACAGGTATAGGCAGGGGCCGCTGGGCTATCATTTGAATGGTAGACGATCCCTGCGCGCCAGTGATGAGGCCACGATTTGTGATGCTGTTTGTGTAACCGCTCATGACGGCAAGAGCGGAGGCCAAAATTTCCGTTGGGTCCGCGTCCTTCAGAAGCTCTGCCGCTTGTTGCATGAAAAGCTTTGTAGCGCTTGCCTCTACACGAGCCAAGTCCTCCGCGGCATCTCTCGCAACGGCACTGAGAATTTCATCGCGCGTAGGAGCCGGAAGAACTTCAAACTTTATCTTTGCGTGCCGCTCAATGCGCTCCACAACATACTCATCCTTTGGTGTGTGAAGCAGAACACAGACACCTTTCCGACCGGCACGACCCGTTCGCCCAGCGCGGTGAATAAAAGCATCAATGTCGGAAGGCGGAGCGCACTGAATCACAAGATCCACCATTGGCAAATCTAATCCTCGAGCGGCGACATCGGTGGCAATGAGAACGCTGAATTTATTATCTCGAAAACTCTTCATGGTGCTCTCACGCTGTTCTTGTTGCATATCCCCATGTAGACACTGAGAATCCAATTTTGTGTTATTAATGGACAAATCGTGACAATCCTTCTTTGTGTTTGTAAAAACAAGTGTACGTCCGTGGCGTCCACTGTATACCTTGACCAGATCAGCAAGCATACAAGACACTTCACTAAAACTACACTTGCGACGGTAGAACTTGATGGTATTTGCCGTACGCATTGTATCTCGCCCAACCATATCAATGAATTCCTTCTTTTTAGATATAAAAGAACAGGTGTGCACCCAATCAGGAACTGTTGCGGAGAATAAAAGTGTCTGATGTTTGGGTTCTCCTTCCTGGGTCGTGCCATTTTGATCTGCTACCTTGCGAAGAAGCAACTCAATATCATCCTTGAACCCAATGTCCAGCATGTGATCTGCCTCATCCAAGCAAACAAGCTTCACGCGATCAAAGTGTAACGTTCCCTTTTCAAGAAGATCCTTTGCGCGCCCAGGAGTTGCAACGACAACATCCACACCGCCATAAAGTGCCCGCTCCTGCACGGCATACGCCACGCCACCATACAGTGCCGTGACAACGAAACCTCTGCTGATGCCAGAAATGACGTCCTGAACTTGAATAGCCAACTCTCGAGTTGGGCAGAAAATGACTGCGGCCGGGCCACGGCCTCGTGCACGTGTATTTTCTGATGTTTTTACCAGTTTCTCAATGATAGGAATACCAAAGGCAAGTGTCTTACCGCTACCCGTGCGTGCCTGCACAAGCACATCGGTGTCCTTCATAATAGCCTCATATGTCAAAGCTTGTACGGGAAAAAGAGACTCAATCCCTCGCGATTTCAGGGCATTTACCGTTTCTGCGGAGATATCAAAATCAGAGAATGGACGGCCTGTTGCGACAGAACCGTTATTGGGCACACCCTCAGCTTTCTCTACGTTGCTCTCAGTACGTGTCCTCTTTTCTTTTGGGGCATCATGGGATTCATTTCGATCCATCTCATCTGCTGTGCGTCGAGACATTTTTATAGTTTTCTTCCTTCCTTCTTTTTTTTTTTTTAAATATCCCAACAGATTCCTTTTCTTCAAACTCTGCGTTTATTCTCTTTTTTCCCTTCTGTCCTCTCCAAGCTAAACTTTATTGCACAATAAATATATAAATATATATATATATATATATAGAGAGAGAGAGAGAGGCAACAGGAAACAAAGAAAACATAAATTGAGATATAGTGAGTACATAATTGATGCAAAACAACAACAAAAAAAAAAGTGGTGGTGGTGGGGGTGTTGGAGAGTGAAGGAAACAAAAACACTCCAAAGTGTTCTGGATTGAGAAGATATAAATATATTCTTTTCACATTGAAGGGAAAACTGGTTGAGTGCAAATAGAAAAAAACAAAAAAAGCCACCACATAAACAGCTCCATAGAAACGCGTATGGTAACAAAGCGAATAAGAAAAAAAAGCAGAAAAATATATATAAAAAAAAAAAAAAAAGAAAAGGAACTTTTTTTTTTCTTTTTCTGCTCTACTGAGATAATCCAAAGTATGATGTCACAGAGGCATGGGGAGCACCAAAAGGAACACTGATACAGCGACCACCAACGGGTCCTGTTGCGGAGTCATAGAAAGGGTTCTCCAGAGGCTTCATGGCCTCCACGACCCGTTTCATGTGCTCACGGTTTCCAACTTTCATGGCTAATGACCACGCGCTATCCGGTGCAATGTCCCCGTCTCTGTCCCGGAACCAATCAAACTGAAGCGCCTCGGATGCCCGTGGCCTCTTTGTGGGGTCACAGCGAAGCAGTGTTTTGGTTAACTCAATCGCCTCGTGTGGTACATTGTCCCATCTTGCCTCCTCAAAGTGGGGACCCGTCTCCATCTCCCGCACAAGCTGTATTTTATTTCCAGCATGACGAAAAGGCAACTTGCCACCAAGCATAACATATAAAATTGCCCCCACTGCGTACACATCCATACGTGGAAGAAGATCTGGTGTGGTGGATAATTGGCTACTTTGCGTTAAACTCTTTACAGTCTCTGGTGCAGCGTAATTTAATGTCCCACACGGCGTTGCAATAAGAGGACTGTTGCAATGCGAATCCAATGACTCCACAGAAACTGAAGTTGGCGGAGGGTGAGTGATGAAGCGAACAGCACCCAAACGTGAGCGCACTCCTTTGCGAGCAAAACTTCTTGAGAGTCCAAAATCCACTAGCGTTACATGAAATTGATCTACACCCATAGGGGTTAATAAAATATTTTCAGGCTTCACATCTCGATGCACAACGCCCAACTCACGGTGAAGATAATCCAGCGCCCCGAGCAATTGCTGTGCTACAGAGCGTACCTGAGTAGGGGTAAAGACAGTGTCACGAAGAGCCTTGTACAATTCAACGCCATCTACATAGTTCATCACAATAACAACATGCAAAGAAGTGTGGAAACAGTCCAGTAAGCATAGGCAGTTTGGGTGATTGACGCGTCGCAAAACCTCCACCTCATTGATCACATCCAAACGCATCTTGTCTGAAGTAAGGTCTCGCTTGTCAAAGACTTTAAGCGCAACTTCTTGACCATTGTGAAGTCTTTCGCCATCCACGAGACTCACCGCCTTATACACAGAAGCAAAGGTCCCACGCCCTATAAAATCATAAATATCATCCGACTGATACATTTGATCCATATGTCGTTCCTCTCGAAATGGAAAGAGTGACATATGAGGAGTGCAGAGTGTCCTTTGCCCTCCTTCTCTTTTTTTTTTTTTTCCTTCCGCTCCTTTTCTTATTCCCTCTTTGTTTTTTTTTGCTTTTTTTTTGTTTCTTTCTGTGCGTGTGTTTTTCACCTTAAAAGAAATGATTGAATCATTGAAAAAAAAAAAAAAACAAGAACAAAGCAATACCAAAATATTATATTTATTATTATACGAAAATGCAATGGTTTACAATAATAAAAAGCAATTAAAGATAAACATCAATATATTAATACCAATAAGAAAAAAAAAAAAAACAAGCAATAACTACTCTTCAACATTTTCTTTCTTTCTTTGTATCACTTTTTTTTTTTTCTTTACATACTCCGCCTCTCTCTCTTTCTCGATCTTCTCTTCTCTTAACCCCAATAAGAAGATATTGTCATCACCAATGACAGCGCGCAAGTTCTAAGTCACTGTTTTCCACAACAAAATGGAAAGTTGGCCCCATGTGATGTAAATGTATCCCTTTGCCTCGTGTGTCACAAAGGACCCAAAGTTCTTTCCTACTACACAGTGCCAGACGCCTTTGTACTTCTTCTGGAACTCTCTCTTCACAAAGGAAGCGACAGTGTTTTCAAGGGATTCTGTCTCAACGGCTTGAATGACAAAATTGCGTGCATCTTCTTGCATGTCTTTTGTCATATCCGCATTGACGTTAAAGTCTGCTAACTTTGTCATATTTGTTTACGCCGTGGTTCTATCCGCACCTTTGCGCCTTTTTGAGTAAAATTTTCTTCTTTTTTTTTTTTTTTTGTTTTCCTCTCTTTTATTGTGTTTGACCTTTGCTTTAGCTCCTTTTTTTTTTTTTTTTGTGTGTGTGTGTGGGTGGATATGTATTACCCATTAATACAAGCAAAAAAAAAGGAAAGGAAGGAAAGAAAAAAAACAAGAAACACATGGAACGCTAATTCCCAAACTCTCAACATAAAAAACAACAACAAAAAAAAAACAGCAAGTCAACACGAAGAACACGTTTTTTTTTTTTTCTTTCTTGAATATGACGGCTTATCAAGGCAAAATAATATAAAACAAAACACAAAAAACTATAACGTATTCTTTCTTCTTCTTTTTATTATCTTGATATTTCAAGGCACAAGGATTCACAAGAATTCTTCTTGTATTCATGTTACTGGATTCCAATGTTCTACCCTATTCCGCGAGTTTCCAGCAATAACTGTACAGCTTTTTCAAGCCTGTGCATTTGTTGTGTCAAGTTTGTCAAAGTGGCATTCGTCTCCTCCTGGTGTCGAACAAGAGATGTCCCTGAATCAACCACTGCACTATGTCCTTGCGAAGGTCCCTCAGTGCGCTCAATGAGTGAAACGATCCTCTCCTCGAGGGCCTCATTCGCCCGCCGGAGGCGTCTGTTCGACCGCAGCAGTCGCCGGTACCGCATGCGGGCTCTGTGGACAGTGGCGAATATGTCTCGGGGGACACTCGCACTGTCATTCGGTCTCACCGAGTTGGAGGCATCCGTGTCCTCATCCTCCACGCATTGCCCCTTGCTATCCACGTCATCATTTGCATTGCCAAGGCTCCACTCGGGCCGGGAGTAATAGTTCTGCTCTGCCTCGTAGCCGTGATCGATAAAACTGCTCTCACTACCCTCTTGTTCCATGGAACACTGGACAATGAGAAAAGGTAACAAAGAAAAAGAAAAACAGTGGAAATCACAAAAAAGGGCATGTCACATATAAAATTAAAACTAAAAAAACACAAAAAAAAACACACATACAAAGAGAAGTAGTATTCTCGCTATTATCAGTATTCTAATTTAGTTTGTACCAGACTTGGTAGTGAGACGGCATAAAAAGCAACCAGAAAAGTTTTTTTTTTTTTTTTTTAAAGAACGTTAACACACTGATTTCTATGCAAAGAAAAAACAACAACTTATATGTATACATACACAGAGAAATATATATATATATATATATATATATATATATATATACATATATCAAAGCATGGTACACCGAGAGTCATTTTAATCAATCAAAAAAAAAAAAAAAAAACATCTCCAGGATCCACAACCAAGTCATAAAAGGAAAAGGAAAGAATTGAAAAAAAGTAAAGGAAGAGAAAGGCAAAGGATCGACATCCTCAGGAAGACACACGCGATTCTCTATAAAAGGTTCGAATGACCTGATCACGTTCACGTAGCTCCTCTCGAAGGCGCTCGATTTCTTTCATCTTATTCTGGCGTAGCTCATTCAATTGCTCTTCATAATGGGTCTGCACCATTTCTATCCGAAGCTGTAGTCCTTCGTCGCGTGTGGACTTAGCTTCCTGATGGGCAGAATGCACCTTTAACCCATTTATCTGAGTAGCCATATCTTCCTGTACACTTTGCATTTTACGAAGATCCCCTCGCAAATCAGCAGCTCGAGTAACAACCTTTTCCATGAGACTGTATAAATCATTCATTTGCGTCAACATATCTGGTGGAGGAAGTAAGTGAAAGTGCGACCTTACTGTACCTGTTTTATCAACGAGTGCATTAATCTGACGTTCGATAGCGGCAAACTCTTCACTCGCTGCTGTAATTGCTTCCCGTATAGAGGATCGAGTGACTTCTAGACAATCAATCTCGGTTGATACCAAAGATCTCCTCATCTTTGCCACTGCTATCGTAGATGTCTCCTTTGAGTGTTCCAGGGGATCAAATGAACGATCTTTTAATTCACCCGGCAGAAACTGATGAAGTGGTAACACTATCTTTTCGTATGCATTTGTTTCTCTAGAATAAGACACAATAGGAACGGATCCCAAATCATGTACCACCGGAAAACGCATTTCAGATCGCTTAGAACGACATACGGCCCAAACCGGATTGCTCACAAGTACCTGTCCTCCTCGAGCTAGCGAGCACATATAAATGACTTGGGAAACAGCACGACCATAGTAATGGTATCGGTAGGAATCCCCACTTGGTATAGCAGAAACTTCTGCAAAGACTTCACCGGTATGCACAGCCATCGCCACTCGAAGTCCGCGAAACAACATCACGTTACCATTACCATAAATCACTTTACCATATTTACTTTGTAAGAGAGACTCTGGCCAAGGAAGGTTTAATAACCAACTTTGAGATTCCACACAAAACCGGCACGCTGACACAGCATCTTCAAATGCTAATAGCATCGATGTACCATCGCTGTAGCACTCATAGGCTGCGTATTGTGTCATTTTCATTCGAATAGCAGAATTCATAAGAGCCACTGCAGAGCGTGCTGTTTCTGCATCTTCGGACCAAAGATGTATTCCTTTAAAAACACTCAAACACACAAAAACAACACTTTTTAGCGGTGCTGGCACGGAACCTGTACTCCCAATTGCATTCTCCAAATCGTCACTAAAGAAATGTAGACGTGATAAAGTTGTTCCGAGTGACAAAACAGCCTCTTTGCATTGAGAATCGATCTCCTTTAAAGCCAAAGAAAGGCGTTCCTGTTTCGCACACATAACATCCATTTTCTCTACTGCATTCCTTCCCGTCTCTACAGATACGATCTTCTCTCTTTGAGCGTGGTTTATATGTTTGAGCTGCATCAATCGGTAGACGATTCGCTCCACTGCTAACTTTGTATCTGGTTCTTCAAGCAATTTTCTCGGAGCATACAAAGAAGGGGCTTCGAATAAGTCGGGATCGTGCGGCTCCTTTGCAAGGTCTGGCGCAGCCTCTACAAAATTGATATAAAAACGATCTAATAGTGCAAGTACATAGGCATTCCATTTTTTAAATCGCTCCAGCAGTTCTTCCCCATCTGTAAGAGAGACGGCTAACTGCTCTGTTGTTAACCTCGCCTCTTTTAGCGCAGCATCACGTTCCTCAAGAATCCTTTTATTTTCAGCCTCTAACCTGGTGCGCAACTCATCTACACGTTGCCCTTCTGCGCGAATACGCTCCTTGTAGTCGGACTCTATGCGATGAAGAAGATTCTTTGTCTCCGCCATCTCCTCCGCATGGCGCCCTTCTGTCGCCATCATTGTCTCACGTGCAGCCCTTAGCTCGGACGATAGTCCTCCCACACGACTACTGCACAGACTCTCCACATGCTCCAATGCTTGTGTACTTGCCTTTTTAACATCATCGACCTGCTGTTGATAAACTTTTGATAGTTCTACACAACGATCCTTGTAGATGCGGCACTCTGTCTGAAGTTGCAGCATCTCCTTTTCCTGTTGAGACTTCATTAAACTCAACTGATGTTCGGTAGCCTCCTTGAGTTCACGCTTTTCCTCTTCGGTCGTTTTTAGAGCAGTCCTTAGCTTCTCCATTTCACTCTCTATCTCAATTATACGTGTTTTTGACTTTTCATTCACTGCATATTCCACGTATTTTGCATCATGCTTTGCATTTCCAAGCTGGGTCCTAAGACTGGAGCACTTACGCGTTAACTCCTCAATCTCTTTTTCCTTTAAGGCCAAAGTTGCTGCATGCTGTTGCGCCGATGTCGTTCGCCATGGACGTTCCAACTCGGGTCGATGAAATAACTCCTCCCCACGCTGAACTCCTGTGATTGTCTTTAAGTATGTGCCTGGAACTTTATCCGCACCATACACACCAGTAAGCTTTACAGTCTTGAGCCTCGACGTATCCCAGTCATTCACAGGTACTTCCCCAGACATGGCTCCCAGGAGTATGCCATTTATTGGAGGGGATGAAAAAGGAAAGAAAGAAAAAAAAAAAAAAAAAACTGAGATACAAACACACATGCATAGACATAGCCGTAAGCTCCCTTATTATTATTATTAATATTATTAATTTCTCTCTATTTTCAACTATAAGAGAAAAACGGTTTTTTTCCTTTTTTCGGTGAACATGTTTCTCCATTGTCGGAAGATGATCATGATGATGATGATAAGTAGCTATTTTTTTTCTGTTTTTTTTTTGTCTTGCTGTCGTCCTTTGCAAAGCAATGCACAAGAACACAAGAAAACATAGAAAACGAAAAAAAGGCTCACGATGTTTCCTTCACTTTACATATAACTACTGAAAGACATTTACATTGAATAAGGAACAAAGTGAATTTCGAGGGTTTTTTTGAGTCGCGCAACTTCATCTTCGACGCCCCGCACCTCTTCACGGCGTCGCGATTCAGAAATGCGAAGTTCATCTTGAAGGGCCTCAATAATTTCTTCTTGGTTGGAAATCCGCGCTTTGAACTGAGTTTCATTTTCAAGGGCAACCTGATCACGGATTTCAACTTCTCGCATCAATGCAGCAATTTTATCTCCCATAATCGCAATTGTTCCCTCATTTGACGTTGCCGCATCCTCTATACCTTTTCGATGAGGAATGAAGTGCGCGTCCAGCAAGTTGCAAAGTCGCTGGATCTCTTCATTCTTTGCAGAGGTCACCACATCTAGGCTTTTTTGTTGCTCTTGCAAAGAAACTTGTAACTGAAAGAGTGTTGACTTTAGCAACGCAACTTCAGAGAGTAGTTGTGCTTCCCTCTCCTTTGCGCCATCTTGGCTCTCAGTAAAGGTTTGACGAACTACCTCTAATTCCCTAAGATTTTCTTGCGTGCTGTCTTTTGTTTTGACTAACTCCTCATCGTGTGTCTTCCGCTCAAGAAGGAGTTTTTGTTGCAGTTGCGATATGACGGTCCGGTTGTTTGAAATTTGAGCGTTTAAGAATGTAATCTTGTCAAAGTTTTCCCTCTCCTTACGACGAAGTAAAGACTCCATTGCATCCATTTTATTCTGATGTGTCTCTAGCTCAACAAGTGTTTTCTGAAGTTCCTCTGTGAGACTCACCTTGGTATTTTCTGCTGTCTCCTTTTCCTTTGAATTCTGCTCACGAATGGCCTGAATCTCTGACGAGACATACTCAGAATCATATCTTACCTGTTCCAATTGCTGTTTGTATTCGCGAAGAACCACCTCAGACCCCAACTTTACATCTGTGTTCTCTTTTTTTAATGCATCGACCTCATCCAGTAACTGAGCAACCCGTGTCTCTAGCTTCAAGACTTCTTCCTTAGAGAGAGTGGCACGTCTACGCTCCTCCTCAAGCTGATCCTCGTATCGACGCTTGTTCTCCTCCAATTGGACATTTAGAAGTTGCATCAATGTCACATTCTTACGGTCATCAGCTTCTCGACACTCCACCACTTCTTGTAATGAGCGATTCATTGCAAGCGCCTTTTCCAGCTCTCGCTGAAGTTTTCCAATACCTAGCACCTGCTCACGTATTTCAGATTCTTTTTCTTCTATATTACATTCCATCTTTTCCTGGTACTCGGAATATTCCAATTTGGTCGACACAAGAGTCGTCTTTACTTCATCCATTTCTTCTTGCAGTATCTTTAAATTTTCCTTGGCCTCTGTGCGGACATGCTGAAGCATCAGATCTGCGTTATGTCTCTCCTGCAAGTATAACTTTTGTTTTTCCTCAGCTTCTGCTTTCAAAAGACTCACTTCATTTAAGAGAGAATCTCTCATCACAGCCAGTTGCTCCACCTGGGTTTCGAAAGAAACACGTTCATCACGGAGAGATGTGGTAAGTTGCTCCACTTTCGCCATGAGTTCCTTCACTTTGCCGTCCTTTTCGCGGATAATACGAACATGTTCTTCTTTCCATAGAAGAATACGCTCCTCCTGCTCTTCACGATCACGGCGATCATTTTCACGTTTCAGGAACTCTTCTGCTTCAGCTTCTTGAACACGAAGAAGTTGCAGCCGAATCTCGTCCGCGCTTTGGGCTTTCTTTCCGCCCTTCTTCTTTCCTTTTTTAGGGGGCATGGGTAATTTTTGCTTTAAAGTTGCTTTAAGCAAGGTAACAAGTTATACATATATATATATATATATATATATATATATAATAAATAAGAAATTTAAGAGAATACAACATTCATTCATGATATTCCTAAACAGTAAATTAAGAAACATAAAAGCAAGGCATGAAAAAGCTAAACAAAAAACCATCAAAAATACCCAGAGCGCAGAATTCACAAAGAAACCCTTTTATTCTAAGCCGCGCCGAGAAGAACCAAGTCTTCAGGAATTTGTGGTGTCTTTAACGCACAATATGACCTATACGGTGGTTCCCTCTCTCTTTGGTTTGCACATCGACGCACTCGTTCTACAGCCGCGCGCAAACGTGCAAGTGTAGTCAAAATACCTAAACAGGTAGAACTGGAGCAATAAAGTCTATTAGTTTCTATGTGCTCCAAAAGTCTATTCACCTCTATGCAAAGGCTACGAATATCGCCTTCTAGCTTCTCTATACAAAAGCATGTCTCTATTCTGTTCAAGACGGTCTCAAGGCTGGTATTTACCGTCGACAAATGCTTCGATGGGGATATGCCTCCAATAGAAGAAATCCAAGAAGCTACCTCCCCGTCCCCTTCAAGATTACGGGTTTTATAACTCACAGCCATCAAACTAACACTAGTTTAGGAATTCCGTAAGGTAAAAAAAAACAAAAAAAAAAACAGTGCTTAAAGTATTAAAAAAAAAAAGAGCAAATATAATTCGAGTGAACCGTAAAGATAACAGTATTACTAGAAAAAAAAAAAAAAAACTTTCACGAAAAAGCAGTAACAAAAAAAAAGGACAGAAAAGATGAACCACGACTTCAGTAAGAAACAAACAATTATTACGTGGGGATTTTAGAGGCAAAAAAAGGCCTGTTAACCTACGCATTTTGAAGATACTGTGAAAGCCAGCGAAAGGCATCACCGTATCCGACCTTCTTTACAACACTGCACATAAAAACTTCAAGTGGACGCACAGAAGGATCTGTAACCTTGTTTTGTTTGCCTGTTGATAACCCTGTCAGACCCATTACAGAAACAAGATGGTCTTCAGAAACAGCGCGCGGCATGTCGATCTTGTTCCCAAGAATGATAAACGGTGTCTTGGCAATCTCTTCTGTCTGAAGTAGCATATCAAGTTCTTGCTTGGCTTCGTAAAAACGTTCCGGGTTTGCCGCATCTATGATGAAGACAACTCCATCGACCTTGGTAAAATAATCTTTCCATAAACGCCGCGCCTCCAAGTGACCTCCCATATCAATGGTTTTTAACTTGATGCCACCCAATGTCAACTCCTCGACATTGGGGTGAAAAGTCGGCCTGTGTACGTGAACCTGGTCAGTGGCAAGCTTTCCAAGCAGAGTTGTCTTACCGGCGTTGTCAAGACCCAGAAACAAGATTTTCCCAGTTTTGTTGCTGAAACCCAAAAAACTCATCACATCCCAGAACCAGGAAAACCACCCCATTTGAGCAAAGAAAAAAAAAAGCTAGTGGAAAAATCTCTGATTTGTTAAAAACTAAATTAATAATTATAGGAGGTGACAAAAAAAAAAAAAGAAATAGAAGAAAGAGGTAATGTTCAGATTCAAAACATCCGTAGTCGATGAGCACTTTTTGCTACAGGCAGCGTCAGTTAATATACTTTTAACGAGAACAAAACAACTTTTCACTTCTTAAGTTTAGACCTACCTTTTGGACGAGGTCTATGTGCATTGCACCATGGACGTTCGTTTTCAACATCCCATTGTCTAGAAAAAGTTAGCAAACGTTGTTCTGATTTCATAACAGCTTCCATGTTTGCATACACTCGCATTGGCACCCCCTCACAACATGTGTGAAAAGTATCTTTTTTATGAAGATGCACAAAGAGAGTGCGCTTACACGACGGACACCTCTTCAAGATTACGTGCGCTGGTTTCAGCAGGCGTGTAGGGTCATCAGGATTTTTTCGTCTGTACTCACCTCCAAAATAGTGACTATTGATCATCTGAGGTCTTCCGTGACGAGCAAGCCCCGAGGGTCTACTTTTCCATGGGTTAAACGCGGTTACACGAGCTCGAAGAAGGATACAACTACCGCGAAGCATAACCCCCTAAAATTAAGGTGGAAGAGTAAAGAGAAATTTAAAAAGCATAATAAAAATGCATACTTATATATATATGACAAAAGTGGTCAAATCACCGACTAAAAAGGATAAAAAGAATCAAGAAATGCATTATAAAAGGACCCTCGCTTATAATAAAAGGTCCTTAAATGAAGGGGGGGGGGGAAGAAGAAAAAAAAAAAAAAAAACATCTAAATGTAAAATACTAGAATTGTTTTCCCCACTATAATCTTCAAAAATCATCTGTATTCTAGTTATGTTTCTCACTTTGAAACTCCAATCGCGGGCGTTTTTCTATACTCTCCACACGGGGTGTTGCATTGACGCTGTGATCCTGCAATGTGAGGCGACTCTTAGCCTCCTCAAAGCGGTCAATTGTGGCTTGATCAACAAGCGATACCTCGGTGCCTGATCTTTGGGTAATATCAATAATCATCATTTTAAGCTTGTCAAAGCTTTCCACCCAATATCTAACCTCACCGTTAGCACGCTTAATTGCCTTCATTGCCCAGTCTTTTTCAGTTGCGCGATTTCGTTCCACTTCCTCACGTTTTGCTTTAACCTCCTCAAGCGCGCGCTTGTACTCTTTTTTTCGCTCACATTCATAATCGAATTTTTGTCGAACCCTCTCCAATTTCTCTTCGGTAGCTTGAACCTTCCGTTTTTCCGCGTTTACCGAAAGAAGAACTTCTCGTATCCTTTCATCTCTACTAGCATTTCCATCTTGTCTATGTTTTTCAAGAGACTCGTACCTCTTTGAAACTAAATCATACTCCTTTTGTTGTTCCAAACGCTGGTTTTCCAATATTTGTAACCTTGTCAATAGACTTTCGTGCAGTCTCACAAGCTTTTCTTCACTCGCCAACCATTCCGCCCTCTCGGCACTCTGTCGAGAGTGAAGCGTAGCGGTTTCCTCCGTAGCGCTACGACAAGATGCCTCAAAAGATTTAATAGCATCCCTGAGTGTTTCGTTCTCTTCATTATAAACGCCTCTAAAACTTTCAAACACCGTATTCATTTTCTCGGTCATATATGCCGTGTATATTTCACGTGTATATAAAAAAGAGTCTGTTAACGCACCAACAATGGCAGATAGCGTTTCTGAACAAATACTTTGTTCTTTTGACAGTTTGGTATTTTCTTCAATCAGTTTACGCAAAGCCTCATTTGTTTCCGTCAACGCAACATTTTTTTTCATCAATTCTGTACGTAACTCAGAGTTGTTCACGGCCTCGTGCTGAAGTTGGTGTATAGTGTGCTCCAAAGATCTTACTTTATTTTCTAAACTACTGAATTCCCGATTTTTCAATTCCACCTCCTCAACAAGCTTCGCCTCAGTACCCTTCGCACGCTGTAGCTCCTCTTTTAAATCCAAGTTCGCTGCTTCCAAAGTAGTATTAGCAAGATGATTTTTTTCCATCAAACTCCTCTGCAAAGCATCCATCTTCTCCCCCGAAGCAGAAAGGCTTACTATAGCAAACGTGTTGTGTACAGTTAATAAATCACAGATTCCCATCCACCACTCCTCCGTTAGAATTAATCTCTGGAAATCCTCGATCACTAAAAGCTTTTCCATAAAAAGATTATCACGCGCACTGCGCAGCTCAATAAGCTCCCCATTAAGATGAGCAGTACGCTCAGTATCTGCAAGTGCTTTGGCGTAAAGCTCCTCACTTTTTTTGTTCACATCACCTAGCTGATTAGTAATACCATTTATCATCTGTTGTCTTGCAGATACCTCAGACTCAAGAGCTTTGATATCTGCAAGAAGTGAATCAATTTTATCTTCATACTCTGACTTCATCAACACCACCGCTTCATCTCTAGTTTCATTGGCAGATTTCACCAACTGAAGTTCAGAGACTAATACAGATTTCTCCTCTTCTAGGACATCAACAGAAGACCGCAACTGAGCTAAAGACTCGCGCATGTTATGAAGCTGACCCTCTAAAGAAGTGACTAAAAAATTGCGCTCAGTTACTTCACGTTCTAATCGCTTCACCTCTGCAGTCAACTCACTGTTAGTTAGTTCGTATTTTCGTAACTCCATGCTTTTCTCTTTTATTTGATCAGCAGAAGCTGCCACTTTAGCCCGGAGATCCGCTAGGAGATCTTGGTGCTTGGATGTGCTTTGCGATGTGTGTTCCAACTCGCGACGAAGAGTCTCCAAGTCAAGTCGAAGTAGCTTATTCTCTTTCTGAGATTCCGTTAAGTCACACGATATCTTCTCCGCTCGTCCTTTTTCCTCCATGTTGACCATATTACTTGCTTCGATACGTTGATTAAGTGTTGTAATCGTACTCTGAAGTTTTTCATTCGTACTCAAATGCTTCGAGAGTTGTACCTCCAAGTCTTTGATTTCATCGTCCTTCGAGCGACACGTTTCTTGCCACTTACTACCAGCCTCATCCAGCTTAAATATAGTTTCATCCCGTGTGTAAATTTCATTCTGGAGACTCTCAATACGTGAGTGTTGCGAAGCTACCTGCTTCTCCAAGGTTGACAACGCTGTCTCCTGTCTTGCATAGCGCTCCTTCTCTCGAGATAGCTGAATCTGTAACTCTTCTCGTGTTTTCCGCAAAGCCTCATACTCATTCTTTGTCATAAGAAGAGCATTTTTGCTTTCATCTAATTCATTTTGAAGCCCCTCGTTTTCCGTAATCCACTGCTTTTCAGCTTCACACCACTTAGCTATAGAAGCATGAGCATCACGGCGAATTTGTTCCTTCTCAGTCTCAATCACAGATAGACGCTTTTGCTCAGCAACAAGCGCCCCCTGCTTTTCATTAAGTTCCCTCTGCAATGCATGACATTTTTCTTCCAGTTTGCTCTTTCGTTTTTCATCATCGACCAACGTCAGTTTCTCGCGCCGAAGCTCAGCTTTGTCTTGTTCTAGCTTTGCAATGTGTGCTTGCTGTGATCTGATTTTGTCTTCTAATTCTCTAGTGTAAGTCTTTTCTCGTTGGAGTTGAAATTCAATGTGTTTCTGACTTGCCTTGATCTTTTCATTTTTTGCAGGCGAGTCCATCGCAACTTATATGTGTATATGTGCAAAAGCAATTTCGGCAAAAGTGCAGCAAAAAAAGGGGAAAATCATAACAAAGAGAAACCAAACAACAGAGGCTTTACTTAGCTCGCCTCATGGTAACATTGGGTGTTTTTTCAATCCTACTGCTTTGAATACAAACAAAAAGAGACGCTAATTTATGACATTACTCTCTTGTGTTAAAAGCATGCGAATTATTTCATATCTATACATCACACACACACACACACGTGCGTTATTTTTATTATTATTATAGGGATCAAGTTCTTCCTGGGTTCCTTAGCCCCCCCCCGCCCCACAGACAAAAAAAAAAAAAAAAACTTCATAGTCAATGTGTAAAAGTGCGTGTGCTGATGTTCATATTATGTTTGCGTGTGTTTAAAGAGAAAATCACCTAAATAAACACTTCAATGCACTTTACCACCGCTTTCTCAACGATAAATAGCATTTACAAGCAAGAATTAGAAGCGTGACAGGATAGGTCGATTGAAAGCCATGATGCTGTAAATAAACAGTAAAAAAAAGTGCAACTGCATATGTAAAATGCATAAACACACACTTCACAATTTGTAGGTTTCTCAAAAAAAAAAAAAAAAGGTATTAGTATAACCCAATGAAGCACATAAAATAGTTAAAGCAGATTAGTGTCTGAACAAATACAAATCTCCACAGCGCATATAACGCGTTAACATTTCCAAACCCTGTTTGTAGCAAAAAGCGACACATACCCTCTATCGTCCCATTGAGGTGAATGCAAAGACAAAAAACCTGTTCCTAATTTATATTGAACAACAACAAAAACGCATCCAGTGCATTTCGGAACCCACTTGGGCTGTGAAATAAAAATCCAAGATTAATCCAAGGAGATGCAGAACTATGCAACAACAACAAAAAAAAAATGTGCTTCATAGCAAATGTTGAGAACAAAACCATAGTGAATAACAACACCATTTGAATCATCTTGTACATACCCTTGCTCTTCGCAAGTTATTGGTATCACGTCTAGGTATCCAGTACGTGAAAAAAAAAATCGTCTTACTTAAAGGTAAATCGTACGGTCAAAGACCGATAGAAACCACAGCTCACAAGCGTACCACGTTCTGGAGAAACACAAATTAATTCTTTGCCTGAGTAAAATGGTAAATCACGGAAAATTTCAAAAGTACCGGTTTACCTTGCGATAGCGATAGACGACTAATTAGAGAAATACCAAATCGAATAAACAAAAGAGGCTAACAACACCTCCTCCTTCGGACCACCAAAAGCTCTAAAGTAAATCGTTCAGATTTGATCACTTATACAAAAAAAAAAAAGTTATACACGCGTATTAACCAAATAACAACACAGAGTGGTATGCACCAGCACGTCAGAAAAGAAAAAAAAGAAAGAAAACTTAGTAATGAATAATCATGCGCAAAGAGCAGAGCAGTCAACATGCGTGGAAAAATGCGCCGGTAACAGTACTAATTCCCCAGCGACTGATCTCCTAAGGAACACTCTACCCTGACAACAAGTTACGTCGCGCTCTTGTTTGAAACTGGGGGGCTCTGCAAATGGCGGTTTTTCTAGGCATTCAGTTTTTCTCACCGCATACCTCTCTGCATGTCCTGTCTGTTAAAACATTGGGCTTCAGTGCGTCTTAGCAGAGAACGCGCTTTTGGCTAATCACACGTGTGAGAAACCTTTTCAAAATACCGCATAATGTGGAAAGGAACTAATTGACGCTCTCAATGCCTCTACTCAGATGCTTTGTCGCGGTTTTCTTCTTACTGTATCCATCAGGATTACCTTACGGCGCGTACTATAAGAAATTCGCCTATGAACTATCCAATAGAATCGCCTCGACGCCAGTATGGGGATAGTTTACTCCAAGACGAGATCTTGCACTTTCCACCAATAGAATGAAGGCCGTTTAGCAAGGACGGTTAAGTATACACATCAAAAACCACAAGATACCGTGTTATATGACCAATTTGCCTGATTTTGACAATAACTATACACCCTGGAGATTCTTAAATATATGATAGAGTCTACCCAACATGTAGGGTTCACCTGCATAAACAAACCCCAATTGGATTGCCAAACCCTGCTACTATAAGGGTTAGACAGGGTAAATAGAAATTTAATCCACGGCGGGGTTTTATGTTAATTCTTTCCCTTGAGCCTGCCCGCGTTTTTTATTTTTTAAAAAAACTGTAGTAGGGTGCTGGAACCAAAAAGTGCTTTTTTCTATTATCTTGGATCCTCTTTTTTGACGCCAAGTCTACTTGAATAATTGGTGACGTGGATAGTTTGTGTATTGGATTCCACTCAAAAAAAAAAAAAAAAACTTTTGTCCAAAAGATTATGCGATACCTGAAAAAAAACTTTTGAAATATGCATACATGAAGAAGACACCAACAAAATTCTCTCCGCCGTCATTCATACGACACTTGCGCTCCACTTTTTTGAGGTTACGGAAACCCTGCACTATTTTATAATAGCTCGTTACATCAAGAAGCAATACAATTTTAATCGATTCTTCTTTGTTGTTTGATGCAGTCGCTTCTATTGCACTTTTTTTGTGGTTTTGCGCATAACCATTGTTTTGGCTTTTTTTTTTTTTGGAAACTTCTGCGTATATACAGTGGCATTTAATTTCCTGCAATGATGTGCAACAATGGAAAGTCTTGCTTTTCTCGTACTCGTGTCTGCCTTTTTTTTTTTGTATTTTCTTTTGCATTGTGTTACCTTATACGGTTCTTCTTATTGTTCTTACTTGTTTTTACCGGTTATGCCAACAGAGAAATGACTTTTATTTTGAGCTGTCTTCTCTATTTGGTCGGATTTTTATTGTTTAAGAGCAGTACCTGAGTGGATGTGGTCGAGGAAAAACCGTTGTTTACTGTTGGTATTGAAGCGGATTTGAGTTTTCCAAATCGCGACATCACTTACAGTAGGATTACTTACTCCAGCAGAAAAATAAAGTGCGATAAAAATGACGTTTATCTTGCCTCTGGTTAAGACAAAGCTGAATGTACAAAATAATGTGTTTGTAATTTGCAATACAGGTATAATACCGAGCGTGGTTATCTACACGCTTATTGGCGCCGATGTGAAGTGCGGTGCAAAAAGTGAGGCAAATCCCGGGAAAGGGTGTGTCTATGGCACAATGTATTGATTGCATTTTCAAGTATATACAAGGTCTTGAGGACAATACACTTCGTGTTGGAAGTGATGTTGGTTTTTTCAAGGGAGGCAGATTAATTCCGGGTGGTGATCTGATAATTGATAGTTGCCTTTTCTCAAAATCTTATAATGAATGGGTCTTGGAAAAACCTTTGTTTACCGCTTTCAATTTTAAGTTGTTACTACGTTAATGTTATTATTATTACTAATGCTACTATCTGTGTTACTCGTATTAATAGTAAAAACGTTGATTTTTAACTTGAAATTTGCGCAGCGGACGAATATACCTTTATGAATCCGAGTCAATTGCAAGGTAGTACAATGTGTGGTAGTGCTAATAAACAACTATGTATCATCAATAGCATGAGTTCTCGATGTAGTGATCCAACAGAATTGGGTCGATCAAAAAAGCTGGTGTTGAGTTATCACATGGATCACAGTAGTCATAATAACTCAGAGGAAGGCTTTTTTAAAAAGGGTAGGAAACATAACACCGGGCATCAGTCGTGCTTCCTTCTCATTTGGCTGTGATTATTCCCGCTTTACCTTTTCTTTTCTACATTGTGTGTTCTTCTCACTGTGAAAATCATGAACAATACTCGCCGAAAATTCAGAGGCACTAGTTTAGCTGATGGAAAGGGAAATAATCTGGAAAACAGGATGGAGAACTTTTTTTCTTCCGAGTAATTAAATAAAATTCCTTTTTAGAACGTGCGGACAAAGTAGCATATGAGGATGCTAATTAAGACTAAGTGGATCAAAGATACATTCCGTCTTTGTCTTTTGGTTCAAAAAAGGGATGATGTATCTGGTCATCCTGGTGCGATTAAGGGACAAAAGAGTAGGCGATTGAGTTCCATTATTCGCACTATTTCTGGTGGGCGGAGGGCAATGAGGTATCTGTTATGCAACGGTTCCAACCAGCGGAGAAGTCGTGGAAGGCACGAAGTGTGGAGGAATACGGGGAATTGGTAGAAGAAAGACTTCCGCCACGCAGAATCGAGTTTAAGGTTTGAAACGGGGTGCTTTCATGTGTCTAATAATCTAGCTTTTTTGTGTGTCTGTGGTTTTAATTTAGTTACTTCTATTGGTTTAATTCAATGAGAATTTTGTTGAAAAAAATAATGAAATACTTTTTCATGTTTTGCTGTCTACTTGTAGTTTGACAGAGTATCCTTAGGGATAGTTTTGGGCAGTACTCACTTAAAGAATAATTTTTGTTGCAAACATTTGGAAGAACACCGGTGCATTTTTTCGCCTTTATTATTATTATTATTATTAATCACTTGGAAACGTTTGGTAGGGGCTTGTGAAAAGAATATCAACTGAAATGAGGCTTCTTACTCTTGCATTGGGACCACTTCATCTCTTTTCCCCGGCGACTGTTTTCACTTTAGCTTTTTAAAAATCCCTAACCAAAATTGAGCGCGCAACTTTTCCTTAGGGGTCTTTTTATTAGAAATCTTATTTTGCCTTCCCACCTGCCCCTTTGATTCCCTCCTTGAGGAAGGAGGGGGTTCTTCAGGGTAGTAAGACCCCTAAAAACAGCCAATTTGTATATTGTTATTAACACTTTACTCGCTGAGTACTGTGAGAGATACTTAGGTGATGGTATTTGTTATTGAATAAGATTTTGATGCGAGAGCACCTTGAGATAAATCAGAGACTTTCTTGTTTTTCTTGTTTTTCGTTTCTTTATTTATCTTATAGAATATAGGTAAGGGTATGTCACGCTGAGTCACTAAGTGTGTATTCTAAATTGGATTTAGAGTGTGTAATTGTTTTCTTCCAACGCCAACTCCCTCTTCCTGCGGGGGCATCAACAGTATTCATTTATTATTCGATGTCGCGCCGCATTGAACACAAGTGTCACTGTAACGGGATCTTGCTGCCACTGTTGCTCGTTTTTATTTCATACGTGACGGGCTTTCCGTTGCTTGACGTGGGGCAGAGCACCGTTGTTCATATTCTTAATCTCGTGTTCAAAACGGATGAACTTCCTGAGGCTGCTGCTATCGCCTATATTAATGGTTTGAATGCTTCACTTTAGTCACGGAATTTTAAACTACCGGGAGAAAGGTGAATATGAAACTAATGAAACCAGCTCCGGATAAAGTGTCTTCAAGCATTGAGCAGGCTGCTGGAGCTAGCACGGATCTGTTTCTGGTGTGCGGCCCGGGTTCCGCACTACATACAGTCGATGCGCTTCCTCACTGCGGAATAAGGGTGTGGTGGTTTTTGCTCCTATAACCGAATTGGAATCTGCAAGCATATGTGATAAGCATTTATACAGTTTCTTCCTCAACACGGCGTTTTGTGTGCACGTTTTCCTGCGCCACGCAGTGATCAATATGCGAGTGCACCGGCTTGGGTTTATTTACACAGATCATACAGACTTTGGGTAAAGTTAATCTGAGTATGAAAACAATGGATGGGGAACTCTGTGGAGTTTTTAGCATTGGTGGTCGTGTGTCATGCATGGCAGATGTTAAATAATATTAATGAGAAATGGGAAACGTTTACCGAGGGTCGACCGCAAGCCGTGATTATAATCAATCTACCGAACTATGCGGTGGATATATTTCTACAAAAAATGTTGCAATATCCGCGCACCAGCTCGGCGTACTTGATGGTTCCAAGCCTTTTGGAGAGAACAACTCTTCGTATATGGGAAACGGCTGGGGCGGGTGGTGCGCCCACTTTCCCGAGGCAAGTGCTCACGATAGCAGCATATCCTTCGCCCATAGACACTCGATCCGCCAAGGTTAGGAGGCACCGTTCTGTAGTGGACAACTACTTCCAGCAGGAAGTAAAAGGTGCGAATATCCAAGGGGAGGATAGCTCCAAAAAATGGACCAAAAGCGGTGCTACGTTGGGTGGATGGGTTTCGGGCGAGGTTCTTTTTCAAGCCCTTTCTGGGTTTGACCCTGCACTTGGAAGGAAGGATTTTATTTCCTCATTGTTCAACCAACAGTCTTATATTATTGAGGAGGTCATCATAGGAACCTATGGCGGTGAAATCAGTGAGGACCTTGAAGAGGCGGGGATCGTTGACCGCTGCAATCAGGGGGCCATCTCTGCCTATGTAAAGGCATTTCTGGATGGC